>OX376696.1:8783751-9001606 GCA_947389925.1 Coelopa pilipes
GAGGGCTCGTCGCCGCCTGTGTCGTGAAGCGCCGAGCGGCTCGAGGACCCTCCACGGAGGGCGTCCGTGGCGCGTTTGCCGCACTTGGCAGGAAACAAAGGCTCGAGGCCTTAAAGTTGGCGCGCTCGACACAAGAACGCACGAGGCGGAAAAATGAAAATAAAAATTGAAACTGAAGTCGAACGGCAAGAGAAAACTGGAACTGAAAACTGAAACTGAAAAACTCCGTCGATCTCTGGATCCGCTCAAACCAACCCCAACCCCAACCCCGCGCTCGACTGCAACCCGATCCTGGGCAAACACGAAGCTCCGCAAGTTTAAGTGTGTCGGTCGGTTGTGTGTGCGTGTGTTGCAAATTAAAGGACAAACAGAATCCTCAGAATCCACAGAATCCGGCGGACTCGTGGGCGCCCTGGCCCTGGAACTGGAGCAGCTGCGAAGGACCGCTGTTTATTCTTCGATATTCGCATTTATTTTTAATTCCTCCACAGCCACACGCGGGCGACAGACGGGCGGACGGACGGGCGGAAAGACACACAAAGCCACGCCCAGACGGACGCCCAGTCGGCCTCACAGACTGCTCCGTGTCTGCGCCGTCCGCTTCCGCTGACAAATCGCGACTTCCGGCGCCCGCCCCCGGCTCCTCCGCCTCCGCGAAAGTTGGCCGCGGCGCAGACAAACTTTTAAGCGCGGAGCCGTCCTTATTTGCCCAGGCGCCCCGGACCCCCGACCCCGACCTCAACCCCATCTCCACGAACATCTCCTTCTCCATCAACATCTACAACGCCATCTCCATGTCCGACTCCACCCCCCTCAGTCCGCGGCTCTCGCCGGAAGACGCCACCAGGATTCGCCTTACACGTGCGTAGGTCCTGCGTGGCCTCGTGGCGGCTTCTGGTTTTTGATCCGCGCTCCGGCCCCGGCCCCGGCCCGGCGCCACCCCCTCCCCACCCGTAGTTGATTTTGTTCTGCGATTTATGACGACGCGCCGACGAGCGAACGACAGGAGGCCCGAGGGACCGGAGCACCGAAGGAGTCCTTCGAGGCAATAAGTGTCAGGATGTGTTATCCTCGTGTACGTCGACACGTCGTCCTTCAATAGACGACCGACGAGCGACGAGCGACGACTCGAGCTTCGACTTCTGCCCCCGGGCCGGGCCGAGGCCGAGCCGAGCATCTCAAGGACTTGGATTCGGTGCAGTTTGGAGCTGGGTTGGGCAGAGCGTTTGAGATGGAGATGGCGAATGACGGACGGCTGGCGGCGAGGGGGGTGGGGGGCGAGGTGCGAAAAACAGGCTCAGGTGAGGGGAGGGAGGTGGCGATGGTGACGAGGGTGAGGACGAGACGGAGATGAAGATGTTGTTGGTGGTGGAGAGGGCGATGAGGTGGATGAGGCGTCGATGCCTCGTCGGATGTGGGTGGAAACGAGGTCGACTCGAGACTGCCCGGGTCGATGGTTTGCAGGCGAGGGCCGTCGGTCGTTGAAGGCTTCGATTCTGGGTGTAACTGGGTTTAATCGTGGAGTCAACTGGACTTCCTCCATCCTTCAGCCCGCTCCGATCCCAACGTTTTGCTCTCCTTCCCGATCCGGCCCCGGCCCCGGTTCCGCGTCCGAGTCCGCCTTCGATTCCGTCCTGATCCCGTCCTGATCCGAAAGCCAAACACGCTTCGAGTCCTGGTTTCGGCCAAGCAGTTGTCGCCAAACACCGAGAGTCCCCTGGGAGTGGTTGTCGAAAGTCCTCCGACCTCCCCCCGCGGCCTCCTCATCGTCGACCTGCGTCCTTCGCCCTCCTCCTGCTCCGCATCATTCTTCGTCCTTCGCCCTCCTCCCTCCTGCTCATTATTCGTTCTTCGTCTTCCTCCGTCGTTGTTGTTGTCGCTGTTAATGTCACATAATATTTTTCTGGCATTTGCACGCGTCCGCCGCAGCCTCGGCCTCGGCCTCAACCTCAGCCGCTGGGTCTCCAGCTGGCTCCTGGCTTCATCTCCGTCTTCTACTCCTTCAACTGCTTCTGCCTTCCCGCTCCTTCTCCCCTCTCGCCCCCCTCTGATCAGGCTCCTGGTGCCGGCTCCGGTTCAACCCCTTCTCGGCCGCAGCAGCCGGCGCTGGGCGGGCGCGAGGGCGGCGACGTTGGCGGTTCGCGATGGCGATGTTGATGTTGTTGATGTTGATGATGATGTTTATGATGATGGTGTTGTTGACGACTCCGCTCGAGGAACTTCCGCGACGGCAACCCCTCGTGCGTGTGCGTGTGCGTGTGTGCGTCTGCTTGCGGGAGGATGAGGTGGAGGGGTGGGGTGGTGGAAGGGGGAGGGCGTCCTTTCCACAGCTTTGCTCGCATCATCGTCCACATCACCGCCGCAGTCGTCGTCGTCGTCGCAGTCGGAGTCGCAGTCGTCATCATCAATGTCACAAGAACAACAACATTAACAACAAAAACATTACCAAACAACAGCGACGCTGTCAAACAACAACAACACGAACGACATTACCAACGATCCCACGTTGGCAGGAACAACAACAGAAACAACAACAGAAACAGCAACAACAACAATATCAGCATCCACATTAACAACAATAATAAACAGAGACCTCGTCGGCACTCGCGACTTTCTCTACAACAACAAAAACAACAACAACAACAACAACAACAACGCGACAATAACAACAACAACTACAACAATAATAATATTTTCTGCTGATTTCACTTCGACTTCTTCCGGTTGCTCTGCCTTCAACCCCTTCCCCTCCCTTCCCTTCCCAACCCACCCCCAGCCCTCAGCATCAGCCAGCTGTTGTGCCTGTTAATGTGGTTGTTGTTGTTGTTGTTGTTGTTGTTAATGTTGTTGTCGTTGTCGCATTGTGCACAGCAATTTGACTGAGTCCTCTGGGAACAACAATTTTCATACTTTCGGCAATCGCTGGATTCGTCGTCGCCTCCCCCACCCTCACCCTCGGGCCGGGTCGTGGCCGGGGAGGGCGGCGTGTTTTCGCCAAATTAATGAACTTTTCCTGACAGCGACGGGTCGGGCGGGGGCGGTCCAAAGACATTGGCACAGGGAAGTGAGCGAGCAACAGCGAGCGGTTGGTGAGGAAGGTGGAGAGAGGGGAAGAGATGAGAAGAGAAGAGTGGGTGGCGGCAATTGCTTATAAATTAAATGACTTGTTGTTGTGCTTTGTTATCACATCACTAATACATTAACACGTTGTTTGCGCCCTCTTCCCACAACCCTACCATCGCCCTCGGTCCTCTCATCTGCTCGCGTCACTCCATCTGTCTCAGTTCCTCGCCCACTCTCCCTAACGGTCTTCCTCTTCCTCTCCGCTCCCATTCTCCCTCTCTTCATGCCGGGTTCATTAGATTCATGAGGGCTTTCGGAAGGCGAGAAGCGACGTCGAGTCAAGTTGACTTTTAATAGCAGTGAAATTCGGCGCCGGAGCAGCTGGAAATTCGGAGGCTTTCGTCGCATCTGGACGAGCTGGGACTCTGGACTCTGGCGGAGAGCGAGGCCGCCTTTGCTCCAGACGGCTTTCGACCTTCGACCCTCGCTGGTGTGGTCCATTAGTCGGCCATGGATCGTGGACCATCGGTTTTCGATTTGGCATGAGATTTCGTTTGACATGAGTTTTCGTTTGCGCCACATCCTTGTTCGGCTCCCTGCCCGCCGTCGGCTGGACTCGTGGAATGTGGAAATTATGGCAAGTTGGAACGAAATTATGGCGCGCAGAATTCTCGACTGGCAATACCGCCCACGACAACGACGACAACAACGATGCCAACGATAGCAAGAACAACAAAACGACAGCAACAACGAAGACATCAACTGAAACACCGACGACGGCAAAGACAACAACGAACGCCGAAGGCGAAAACGAAAACGACGACACGAGTTCGGGCGGACTCCAGTTCGTGTCCTGCGCAGACTCGCTCGCTCTCCATCGGCTGCTCGTTCTTTCGTTCCCCCGTTCGCCCGTTCGTTCTTTCGTTCATTCGTTGTTTTTTCGCTCGGACGTTCGCGATTTCGCCGCGCCGACGATGGATTGACATTGAGTTTGGTTGGTAGTAGTAGTGCTTTGTTGTTGTTGCTCTTTGTATTGCTCCGTGAGCGGCGATGAAGATGGCGGTGGTGGTGGTGGCGATGGAGCTGTTGTTGTTGGTCCACAGCCGGTCCACGACGACGGCGCTGTCGTCGCTAATGCTAATGGAGGCCTAATCGCGCTTCGATAAATTAATGAACTCTCGCCGGCAAATAGTGTGCTTTGAAGAATGATGAGAATGTGGGATGTCGAGTGCTTCGGGATTCCTCGGATTCTCAGACTCCCGTCAAGGACGACGTGAGTGGAGGAAAAATTGAGTGGCGGAAAAAATGGCGTATTCATGAGACCCGAGGAGCAGCCGGTCAAGAGCTGTGGCCACGTTTCCGGCGCATCTGGGCCGGATGTGATGGCCGAGGAGGTGGGGAGACGAAATACAAAAAGTCCAACAACGAAACCAACAACGAAAATGCAAAGAAACCAATAAAAAAAGAACTATAAAAATTAACCACAAAAATGCAATGGATCCAATAACACAAACACAACAACAAAACCAATATCAAGCAGAAAACAACAACAACAGCGTCTAATTAAATGCACGCAAATTTATCGATAATTCGCACACGCCGAAATCTTCGGCCGCAACTCGCGAGCAAGGACGCGGGATTCCTTTTGTTCTCATTGGAGGAGCGCGAAGCTCTCTGGACACGAACACCAGCGCACGACTCACGGGTCGTGTTGCGCCGTGTGTGTGTGTATGTGTGTGTGTGGCGGGCGCTGGGAGCGGAGAGCGAAAAAACAAAAACAAAAGCAAACGAAAAAAAATGCTCCAATCAGCGGTCATGCGCAGTTCCGCGCCCTCTCGACCCCTGCCGTGCCCCATCGACGGTCGAACGTCGTCTGCTGCCGATTCCACCGTCGTTTGTTGTTGTCTTCGCCTCGGCGTTCGCCGTTCGGCTGTCGGTGTTTGGCTACGTTCCGCTGTTGTTGTTGCTTCGTTCGCCAGTCGGTGTTTGGCTTCGTTCGCTTGTTGTTGCTGCGCTTGGTTGTCGTTGTCGTCGTTCGGCTTCGTGTGGTTGTCGTTGGCGCCGTCGTTGGCTCGGTTGTTGTTTTTGGGATTCGCCACCACCACCACCGCCGCCGCTGCTCCATTTTCGGATCGAGATCGAAGACGCACAGCACGAAGCGGATTTTCACGAATGATTAACGCCCAACGAGGGAGCAGCCCCGAACTTAAACCCCAACTCGGACTCGATCCGAACTCGGCCTCGGCCTCGGCCCCTCGCGGCCCATTCATTACAGCTCCCAGCTGGGCAACAAGTCCACCAGGAGGGGGGTCGAGGGGACGGCGATCGATGCGGAACACGTGCAACGCTTGATCCTGCTCGGCCCAGTGGCACGTAAAAAACGCCTCGCCCTCGCCGTGGCCCTGGACGATGAATTATGGGATTCGGCGAGCATTATTTCCACATCATAAAAACCACATCATCGCCGTCCCACCCCGCCGTCGAACTCGCCGGCCGGCCGCTCACTGGGCACGAGGAGTTTCCTCGAACCCGGGCTGGATCCCATCCGGTCGTGGGTCGGCGGCGGGGGAACGAGGGCTTTGCATTAAAGACTTCGGCAGCCGTCGGCAACCTTCACGTGGACGGACGCGTTCGACGGTCGTTGTTCCTGTTCGTCACTCGTCGGTCCGTCTCTCGCTCGTCGCTCATCTCATCTCGTTTCGTCTCGTCCCCGCCTCGTCCCGCTACTTATTGTTCGTATTAATGTCATTACTTTCTCTGCTGCGAAATTCCAGGCTGCGGAGTCCGGACCCACAACGTGCTCCGATTCTCAGGCCAATTAAGGCCGATTAACATCGCCGTAATCTTCGCTCGTCATCAGGGATGCACGGTTTCATCTTCGTTTTCGTCCCCGTCGCAGTCGGCACCAACCAATCGTTTTGTTCCATTCCCTCCGTTCCGTGCTCGCCATCCTCGTGCCGGTTCCCTCGGACCTCCGCATTCCAATCGCCCTCCAGGCCGCAATTACTCACGGCTCCTTTCTTGCTCTCACACTTGAGCTCGCACTTCATTGCGCTCTCACTCCATGTCGCTCTCTTCCTCTCTCTCTCTCTCTCTCTCTATCGCTCTCTGACCCTATGTCCCTCTCACCACCACTCACTCGCTTTCTCCTCACGCTCCCCACTCCCCACTCCCCACCCCTCTCTGGACAATTTCCCTCTCCCCTCTCTGTCTCGCTCTTCAGGTCGTTATCCCTGGTGCTGTCTCCCCCCACCTCCTGCTCCTCCTCCTCCTGCACCCTCACGCACTCGTGCTGAGTCCCGCTCAGAGCAATCACTCATTTTTTGTCATTGTCGTCCTCTGCGCTGTTGTTGTTGTTGCTCTGAATGTGCTCTTCTCCTGGTTGTTGTTGTTGTCATTATTATTGTTGCTGTTGCTGTTGTTGTCGTTGTTGTTGCGGCGGCTAAATTGCAGTTAATGCTCCTCCAGATACTCAATTAATCAAAGGAAATCAGTAAATCCTGAATTTAATGTAGCATTTGATGCTCCTCTAATTATTCGGGAAGCGATTTCTCTCCCCCTCTCCCCCTCTCTCGCTCTCTCACTCTCCCTCTTCCCGCTGGCTCTCCCACCAGTCATCCGGTCAACCGCCGGTCGTCCGTCCTTCCATCCGTGTGTGCGTTTGCGTGGAATCTGTTTGTATTTGCTTATTATGTTTGCTTATTTGTTTGCTTGTTGTTATTGCAGTTTCATTACCAGACCTGGGATACGGGACGCCGGACGGGACGGGACGGGGTCGTGGAAAATCGACGGCGTCCTTGCGGCGACCCCGGGACCACGGACCTGGTCAGGATGCGGGTCCCTCGCCGTCCCTCCAAATTAATTATTCCGACTCCTCGTTGCGTCGATCCGCAGTCGTCGTCAATCGTCGTCCATTCAAATCGTTCAAATTCGTCGTCCGTGGTCGGTCGCCGCGATTGACCTTCGCGTCCGTGGCCCTGGCCCTGGCCGTGGTGTGTGTCCAATTATGGAAAATAGTCCCGTCTCTGCCGAAGATACGGGATCTGTCTGCGGCCTACAATGGGAGAAATTACGAAATGTCGCGGCGCCTTTTGTGGACGGGAGCCGGACTCCGCTCAGTCGGCGGCGCCGGGATCGCCGGGTGCAGCAAATGCCGGCCCTCGGAAGACGAACCAGGGCCACAGACAAGCGAGCCAACAACAAACCAAAGTCAAAGTAAAAGAAAAACCAAACCAAAGCCAACCCAAACCCAGATCCCAATCGCGCCCCCACCCGACGACCGGCAAGCCTCGATTTATTGCCGCCAAATAAAGGAATTCAATAACGAAATAAAATCACATAAAAAACGGAAGGTGGCCGGGGAGAAAACAGGAAGAGAGCGAGAGGGGGAAGGCCAGGAGACCGGGGATGGTGAAGGGCGCGTTCCGTGACGGAGGGATTTTTATTAGAAATTTCTTATTTTATTGGGAAACATAAATTTATTGACTCCTGGCAGCGCGCCACGCCCACCACCAACGCCCGCCACTCACGCCCACATCCGCGTCCTCCGCCGAAGCTCCCTCCACAACCTTCAGGCTCGTCCTCCACCCACGCCCCCGCCCCCGAAACTCGGACCGGACTCGGACGAAAGCGAGGACGACACGAGCCGGCGAGGACAACGCAAGGACTCGCTCTCAAAATGGCCGCGTGCTTTAAATTTTCTCCCCTCTCTCTCTCTCTCTCTCTCTCTCGCACTCTCTCGATGTCCCCCGATGCCTCGTTTAAGTCGGCAAAGGACACGGCAGGACGAGAGGGCGAGGACAGGCGACGACGCGCAGCCCCAACTGCGTCGCCATTTTGTCACAATTTGCTCCGCGGTAATTTCGGCCTGTCCTTCATTTAGATGAAACAGATACCGGTGCGCAGCCACCCCCAACCGCCCCAATCCACTGGGCCCCATTGTCGAAATGTCCGAAACAATTTCCTTCCTTAATCACGTGGCGGTCCACGGTGGATTCTGTCGTTTTTTTATTTCTTCTGTTCTTTTTTATTTATCTCTGTTCGTTTCTTTGCCTCTGTTCGTGCTTTTTTTTACCTCTGTTCTTTTTTTCTTATTTCTCTTCGTTTTTTCTTTAGTTCTGTTCGTTTTCATCTTCTACATTTGTTCGTTTTTTTACTCATGATATTTGTTTCTTATTTCTGATTGTTTTTTCTCTAGTTCTGTTCGATTTCTTCTTCTGCATTTGTTCGTTTTTTTACTTCTGTTATTTTTTCATATTTCTGTTCGTTTTTTCTCTAGTTCTGTTCTATTTCTTCTACATTTGTTAGTTTTTTTACTTGTGTTATTTTTCTAATTTCTTTTCGTTTTTTACTTCTGCTAATTTATTTTATAAATTCTGTTTCTTCTTTTTGTTAACTCTGTTTATTTGCTTCTGTGCGTTTTTTTGTGCCTCTGTTCGTTGTTTCTTTACTCCAATTTTTTTTTTAATTTCGTCATTTTTTTTCGTTACTTCTGTTCGTTTTTTCACTGCCTCTGTTCGTTTTTCTCGCTTCTGGTCGTTTTTCGGACTTCTCCCCATCTTCACCCTCGCCCTCACCCTCACCTTCATCGGCCTGCTCCGGCTCGCTGGCTTATCTCCTGGCTGGTGCGGGAAATCGCCTCTAATTCCGCGTACTTCGTCTTCCATTCCATTCAGGACCTGCAAATGGAATCCTTGGCCGTCTGCAATAAAAGCAAGATAAATGGAAGGCTTCCTCTCGGTGAAATGAATCGTTGCTGCGGGGTCGGACGGCCTTTTTTATTGTTGTCATCTGTGCGGCGTTGTTGTTGTCATGTCGTTGGCGTCATTGTCCTTGTCGTCGAATATGTCGGATCGCCGAAGCCGATGTGGCTGTCGATGTCGTTGTCGTTGTCGATGTAATCAGGAAACGTAAAAAGCGAGTCACAGATTTTCAAGTGTCCGGCCCTCGTCACCCCGCCCCGCTCTCTCCGCCCTCTCCGCCCTCCTGGCTGTCCTTCCCCTTGTCCTCTCGGCCTCTCGTGCCCTCGTCCCATCACACATCACGGCTCGTGGCTGCGTTGTGAACAGCTTGCCAAGTGGCTTCGACAATGTAACCGAGCCCACAATAACAAGCCGAAATGAGAAACAACCGAAACCACTGGAGCAGTTGTCGCAACAGCCTCGCGAAGGAGGGCAGTCGGGGGGCAGGGGGGAAGGGTGGAAGGGAGGCCGGAAGGTCGTGAGGGTGGGAGGTCCGAGGGCTCAACGGCTGGAAGTTCGTTCGTTCGTTCGCTCCTGCCGCTCAAGTGGACGAGTTCGAGTCGAGACTGATGTCGAGCCGAGCTTGATTTCGCGCCTAGGTTGATTTTGAACCTCCTTCAGTCGGGGACCTCGGGACCCCTCCCTCTAAATACAAATGGGTCCCTGCGCTTAGCGCTTTTACTTTTTTGTCCAGGATTTCGCTCGCATTCCCTGGCCCCGGGTTGTCAACCAAGTCGGCAGGGAATCAGTGCATTGGAGCGAGGATGAGGGAGCGACGGAGGGCCGAGTCCATCAGAGCAGATCCTCACCGAGCGATAGTGGACGGGCTGGCAGAAGCCCTGGAAGGACATCATCAACATCATCAACCTCATCCCCGTCGCTGGCCTTGTCGTCCCACATGGCGCGCAGCGATGCCGGGCGATTCCATCGGCGCGCGTTCGCCGAATCCTCCCCGACCTGAGCCACTCGAGGACTCACGTCGCAGCGAGGACGAGATCTCGGCCGGCCGATAAGGGCGCGAGGGGCGGGGCCGCCTTTGATGATGAGATGCAAATACCGGGGTCCGTCGAGCCCGTCGCCGAACCCCGCGTTTGGCATGGCGGGCCTGTCGAGCCCGGCGAGAGGCAGGCCTAATTAGGCGTCTAAAGATGCGGTTACTAATGTCAACGCATGTCGCCAACGCTGTCCTCAGCCGCCTGCGAGGGGATCTGGGGGTTGAGGCTGGCTCCGGGAGCTGCGGCTGGGCTGGGGTGGGGTTCGGCGGGTTGGCGGCCCCGAGTGGCGGCGAATTAATTCGATGCGGTGGTTGGAAATAAATAATTATGTCGCTCAGGGCGGTTGCAGAAGCAAACAAACACCTCCCCCAGCCCTCGCCGGGTCGTTGGCCCGCAACGGCAGCGACAACGGCGACTGGGAATCGACGACATCGAAAGCGACATCGACAAGGAGTCGACAACAACGGCATCGACGACAACGACGTTGACGAGCTTGGCGACAGCGACAACGACCACGACTCGACGACAACGATATCGACAAGGAACTCGACAACGACATTGGCGAGGATAAGAAACATAACGACAACGACAACGGAAAGGAATTGACGACAACAACGTCGCCACAGACTCGACGACTACAACGACCAGGACTCGAGCACAACGACAGGGACAAAATCTTGCCGACAACTACAAGAGCTTGACGACAAAAACTACAAGAGCTTGACGACATCCACATCGACGACAAGAGCTTGAGGACATCGACATCGGTGACAAGAGCTTGACGACATCGACATCGACGACAAGAGCTTGACTAGATCGACTTCGACGACAACAGGAGCTTGAGGAAATCGACGACAAGAGCTTGACGACATCGAAAGACCTTGACGACAACGACTCCGACGCCACGTCTTCAGCTCCTGCCTGGCGACGCTCCCGGGTGGGAGTAGCGAGCTTCACCCTTCCTGTCCTCCTTCAATGGCGTGAATTTACGGCGAACCAAAATGAAAAATAATAATTTCGCCAACCCCCGGACCCACTCAAGCACAGGCCACGGACCACGGACCGCGGACCGCGGACCGCGGACGACCGACCACCGAACCAAACCACGCGCGCCCTGATTTATGGAATTTAATAAATTTCCCTCTGATTTTAATCGCCAGTAATTATCTTTTCATGAATATTTCCCGGAGGTTGGGCGGGGTTTTGGCCGGGCGGGCTTCGACGCGGCGAGGCGTGGCGCAAACGAGTCCTGGTCCTGCTCGTGCTCCTGGTCGGTGTCCTCGTATTAGGCGAACGTTCGAACGATGCCGAGCGAGGTCCCGTGGTCCAGGTCCAGGCCCGGGTCACAAACAAACAAACGTGTCCTTAATGTCGGCGTCGTGTTTCAATTAATTTATTGCTTCATCAGGGAAAAAGCTGATTACGTGGGCGATCGACTGCGATGCCTCCGCCAAGTGGGCGAGTGGGCGGGGTCGGCCCGACGTCGTCGCTGTCGCTGTCGCTGCCGCTGCTGCGTCGAGTGAAGCCTTTTCGGCAAATTTTTGATTGGATTTCTTTGTGTTCCTCGCTTCCCATGGAGTCGTCCGGGAGGTCGGCGGTGGTTTGGGATCGGGGCCGTGGTCGGGGTCGGGGTCGGGGACGGGGTCGGGGACAGCGTCGGCGGGTCGGAGTCCTGGTCGTGGTCGGGGTCGAGCGCGTCTTTTCAGCATCCTATTTAGCAGAAATAAAGCCTCTAAGGAAGATTGATTTTATTATTGCGTTTTATTTCCTTGGAGACTCCACGACCGTCGCTCACGTCGCCCCGCCCAGCGCCTGTCGCGACTTCAAAGGACGAGTCGCGACGGCCCGTCGACATCGAACGTATTGAGAAGAGACAGAGCGACGACGTCGGCGCGCCCTGGTACGGCTTCCCGGTGGTGAGGGGGAGACGGGCCGGTGGTTGGTTCTTCCTTGCCGAGGCCTACACTTGCCAGGATGCTGAGGCCTCGTCTTCGGTCTCGTCTTCGGTCTCGGTCTCGGCCTCATCTCCGGCCTTGTCTTCGGCTTCTTCATCGACCTCCTCTTCGACCTGGTCTCCGGCCTCGTCTTCAGCCTCGTCTTCGACGTCGTCCTCGGTCTCTGCCTCCTCCTCGGCCGCGTCTTCAACCTCATTTCGGGCTCGCTTTGCCCGAGTTCCAGGTGGTTGTCCGGGCTTTAAAAAGCTTCGGACGCAGCGCCTTCAAGTGGACGTCGGAGCCGGTTCGGATCGGTTTATAATCTGCTTAAGTCCAGGAGGCGCGCCTTCCGAAGCCACCCAATCAGATTTCACTCCACTTCACCTCACTTCGCTCCACTTGGCCCACTTCGATTCTCAGCCCGGCCACGCCACCACGGCCCACGCCCCACGCCCACCAGCCGCCCATGGAATGCCATTACTCAAACGGCGACTGCGACGGCGACGACGACGACCCGACGGCCGCCGGAAACAATTCCTGCAAAATGATAATTTATGATAATGATTCTTCCTTTCGGGTTTCGCTGCCCGCCCCCAACTCTTCCGACTGCTCTTCCTCCCACTGCCCCTCCCGCCACTGTCATCGCCACTTCTATTTGCGCCTCTATTTCCCATTTCTGCCTCTATTTTCCATTCCATGCTGGCTCTAGTTTCCCCGCCCAAACTCCGGCCGTTCCCGATCGCCAGCCGGGTTTTCGTTGTTTTCCATTTTGCCAAAACGTCCGGCCCGGACCCGTCTCGTGGCTCGTCCTGAACCGCGTCCTCATGCTCTCGACTTCCCCGCCTCCGAACCGCGCCGCCCGTCGCATTTATTGATAATTTCCGCCGCGTCGCGTGGACCGAGCGGCACCGGATGCTGCTCGAACTCCAAACTGCTTCCAAACCCAAACCCCGCCCGCCCCGCTCCTTCACTCATAGTCAAACTTGTCGAGCCGTCACCCAGTGCACTCGACGCCGCCCCTGCCTCGTCCGGCCGCTGCCCGGCCAATAATTGTTCGATTGTGCGTCTGGTCGATTGTTGTTTGGCGACAATTTATTAGATACGCCGCGATTCCGGGGCCACGGGACAATGGCCCGGTGGCGGCCGCCTCTAATGACCTTGAAATCCGACAAACCGAATTTCGAAATTCGAATTCCGAAATCGGTTCCCTTCACGATCGAGGGGCCGGTGATGGGGACGTCCCAGGCGAGAGGCGACAGACGGGGCGAAAAGTGAGGCGACAAATGAGGCGTCAGACGGCGGATGAGAGGCGGCAGGCGACCAACGAGGGGCGAGAGGCGACGGACGACAGACTCCGACCGACTCCGACAGCCTCCGACCGACTCCGACAGCCTCCGACTCTGAGTCCGACCTCCTCCCGCCTCCCTCCGTCGCCCCAGCCAACTGCGGATGAATTCATATTATATTGGCGGTAATTTATGGCGCGAGTAAATAATAAATAATTGCGAACGCGCGCACGTCCACGGGCCATATTGCTCAAATATCCGTTACGCATGGCCCGCGTCGAGGGGTGGCCCGCGGCTGGCCGGGTCTGGGGAGCGCCTGGTGATGACGCAGAGGCTCCGAGCCCAAGGTTCCAGTTGCAAAATTGCAAATTAGAAGCGAATCAAGTTTTGTTTTGCTTTTTTATTTTTCTTATTTTATTTTATTTCGCTCATATGCTTTTTGTATTTTTTTTGTGTATTTATTGTGTTTTATTTGTCTTTCTTGAGATTTGTTCTGTACTTTTTCAGTGTTTTTTCTGAGATTTTTCTGTTTTTTTCTGACCTTATTGTGTTTTTTGTCCTCTCCCAGATGTGGCCGCTGACTCAGGGCCCGACGTGATCGACGCCTTTGTTCTGGCCGCCGCCGATCGATCGATCGCTTCAGACCTCGCATAACTCCGCGTAGAACTCGACACTGAATCACGGACCTTGGAGCGCGGCCCGCGGCTTTGTTTGCCCAGCCTGCGTGCGGCAATGCGACGGGCGACGGCGCCCACGAGATTTCAAGGACAAACAGGACTCGAGACCAACACAAACGACTTTGATGAACTCCTTGGCCGTTGATTTGGTTTAATATTGTTAAGAAAAATTCGAATAATCAATTAATAAATTTCATAAATGGGTCCCGCTGCCTGCCAACACCTCGCGATCGTCGTGAGGAACCTGGGGAGGGGCCGCGGTCGTCGTCGTCGCGCTGCGTGTCGCGTGGCAACGACGACGACGACGTCGACGACGACTAGTTCTTGGAGCAACAACTTTTTAATGAATTCCGCGCAGATGTCCAAAGCAACCTGCCTGAAGCCGCCCAGCCCACTGGCCACGCCCCCACCGCCCACCTCTGAGTTAGCATTTCTTTTCACCGCGTCTGCATTTGTCGCTTCCGCTTCCGGTTCTGGTTCCGCCGCCGCCACCGGCTCCGACTCCGACTCTGCTCGAGCTCGGGCTCGGGCATTTTTTGCTTGTTAGGGAATTTCCATTATTTCGGTTATTAAGGCGAGGCGTCCATTATGGTTATCATCGCTTTAACAACTTTTCGAGCAGCATAAAATTTCTTCTTAAACCCGCCGGAGAAAGAGTGCCAGAGAGAGAGAGAGAGAGAGCGATGAAAGGCGCGCAGGACGCACAAAACTTTTATCGCCACAAAAGCTGCAGCCGCGGCACGGCACGGCACGGACCTGGGCCTGGTCGCGGTCCTGGTCCAGGGCCTGGTCGCGGTCCTGGACCCAGTCGCGGACTCGTCCCTGGTTTTGCTTTCGTCCCTGGCCCCGGTCGCTCGGTCCTGGTCCCGGCCGCCAGCGGCTCAAGGTGTGCATTGTCCACCGGCTGGAGGGGCGCGGGTCGGCGCGAGGGTTGGGCGCGAGGGGCGGGTGGAAGGAGGTCGGCCGCCCTGACGCGCGTCCGGCGCTACTTAGCAAAATCCCCCCCAGCCGCGACCGAATGCATTTTGCACATTTTGAAAACCTGCTGCCAGGCTCGTCCTTGTCGCTGGTCTCCGTCGGTCGCTGGTCGCCGGTCGCCATGTTGTAATTTGCGCCATCTTCAGCGCCAGCGACGCCATTTTGTAGAAAATGAATTCATAATTAGATGGCACCATCCGCGCGTAAATAATTTCCCCAGTTAGTTAAGACTCCGGCGGCCGCTCCTCGGGTTTTCTTGGCTTTCGCTAAACTTTTCGCCTTCACCTCCAGCTCTCCAAGACGACCGGCAGGTAGGTGCAGTTCGGCTGGGCCAGGCCGAGGGGGCGGGGGGCTTCGGGGGGCTCCGGGTGGCGCTTGTTTGTTTCTTTATCGCGCATTTGCCAAGTGGCAAAGTTTTCTCGTTATAAGTTTTTGTAGCCTTTGTGCGGCGCGCGCGTTTCTTCTAGTTTGGAAACTTTCGATATTCCGCCATTCTTCGCGCGTCGAGCCAACCCTCTCTCGCTCCCTCTCCCTCTCCCTCTCCCACTCTCGTCCGCTGCGATTGTGTGGAGTTGGCGCGCTGGTGGCCTCCAGAGGCGCCCACGTCGCGGACCAAGTTTGGTCCCTGCTGCCGGCGGCCGAGCCAGCGACGGCAACAGCGGCCCGACGTCCGCGACGTTAGAGACGGCGGCAACACTGGCGTGGCTGCAGGAATTCGCAGAGATTACGTTAAAAAGTGTTTGTTTAAACATCCTGCGAGACGCGATCGGGCCTCGACCCGGGCGCAGAAGGCGTCGAGGACGAGGATGGGCACTAGGACGAGGTATTGGATGAGGAAGGGAACGAGGACGATGTCGGGGACGAAGACGTGGACGCGGACGTGGTCGGAGACGAGGGTGTGGCCGAACCCGGCCCGAGGACCTGACCGGGCTCCCCCAACTGCGCTTTAAACCCTTCCGGCACCCGATTCGAGGCCTCCTCCTGAGTTCCAGGAGGCCTTCGTCGCTCCCTCCGGCGTTTCCTCCCTCCGTCCTGCCTCGTGGAGGCCACACGTGGTCGGCGTCGTCACCCGAGGCTCGCGGCTCGCGGCTCGAATGGAATGCGGTCGAGGCGACTTCTTCGTCTTCTTCTTCTTCTTCTCCCGCCGGTCGCTTCTGATCGCTTTTTAATGTAAATTAATGGATTCTCCAGGAAGCCTCGCGAGCCGACGAAATCTCGACAGGCCGACATCGCCAACGTCGTCGCCGTCGTCGCAGGGCCGCTGACGAGATGGGGAAACTGACGAACTCGATCTTCGACGGGATGAATAATGAGCGTCGACCAAGACGAATGAATGCACGGACGGACGATGTTCGGCTCACCTTCCGTCTTTCGCTCTCTCTGTCTGTCTCTCTGTCGTTGCCGCCGAACCAGAGGCTGTCCTGCTCCCACAGCGACTCCGAGAGTGACGAGTTCGAGGCCGATGCCGTTGACGATGCTCGCGCTTCGCGGCCGTTGGCGATGAGTTCGAGCTTCGTGGCCGTGGACGACGCTCGCGGTTCGCGGTCTCGATGGCGATGGCGATGGTCGCGGCGACAAATCGGTGGCCAGGGACCGGGCCGGTCGGGCGCGGGTCCCTCCGAGCCCTCGATTGAGACGTGTCGTCGGCGGCCGGACGCGTCGCGTCGCGTTATTAATGACGACTTGACAGGCTGCCCCTTGGCCGTTGGCGATGCCGCCGACCAGCGGCCGACGTCCACCGGAGCCCCCTCCACCGTTATCCTCCTCCTCCTCCCGCGTACAGTTTTTCCATCCTCCTTCCTCCTCTCTCCCTGCTTTGCCCCCACCAACCTCCACCGCCTGCTCCGTCGCTTTGTTCGGCTGGCAGGTGATGATGCTCCATTAATTTTCCTGCCTCTCGTTTTCGAAATTGTTCATTTGCCACTCGAGACCCAGCCGAGCCCGGTCCCGGTCGTGGTCGTGGTCGTGCCGTGGGTCCGTCAGCGGCTCCGTCCGTCGTCCTCCGATCTCCGTCCTCGGCCCACGTCGCTCGTTGATCTTGATCGATGCGGTCACGCATGCCGACGTGTCGATTCTGCTCTTGCAGTGATTTGGATGTGGCTTCCAAGGAAATGAGCAAATTGACAGATCGCCGATCGGCGAGGGAGGACCCAGGAGAGGGAGCGGGATCGGGAGCGGGATCGATTGACAGAGCGAATGTGGTGAATAAACTCTGGAGGCTCCCAAGGTGACGATGCCGTGGGACGCCGGCGACCCGGTGACGACCACACGGAGGTGGTCCGCGGGCCTGCCACGCCCTCGCCAGGGTCTCTGCGAGAGATTTCATCTCTCTACGATTTCATCCGGACTCCATCTCATTTCGTCTCATCAAAATCTCATCTCGTCCCAATTTCATCTCATCCCAAATGCTTCCCATCGTCGGCTCTCGGCAATCGGTGAAGTGGCCGACGTCCTCACCATCGTCATCGGCTCATGGAGCCGGCATTTGCTCCAGTTCCATCCATGCGTTGTTGTTGTTCTTGTACTTCTTTGGCCGAAATGGATCCGGTTCGCGCGGCTCCTCGGGGAGGGAACTCGGCTGTCGCTCGGTCGTCGTCCTCGTCCTCGTCGTCGTTCGTTCGTCATCCTCGTCTTCTTCGCCCTGGTCCTCGGCATCATGAGCGTCGCCGTCTTCGTCTTCGGCTTCGCCTTCGACGTCCTCTTCATCCCCATCGCCACCATCCTCGCCTCGCCGCGTCCTCGTCCTCGTCCACCTGGTCGGGAATCAATCGGAGCGACTACTGTGCCGAGTGGCTGGCGGTCCCTCCGGCCCCTCTTGTCCTCTGTCCCGCCACCCCTTGCGATTGTCCCCCTTTCGAGGAGGCGGCCAATTTGCTCGCTGAGCGCGCGCGCTTATTTCGAGACTCTTAAAAGCCGCGCCGCGCTGCGACGCGCAGGAGGCGGGCAGGAGGCAGGCAGTCAACCAACCATGCCGGCCCCTCGCCAGGGATCCAAGCACCCAGCCCCAAGCAATCAGCCGGCTGTCGTGTCGTTCCTCCCAGCCGCCCAACCATCGAAACCTCCCCAGGCCGACGATTGGGTGGCCGCTGCTCCCCAGGCCACCGTCCATCGCTGCATCTTGCATCCTGCTCATTGCAGCCGTGCATCCATCCTCGGGTCCCCTCAGCACCGTCGCCGTCCGCGATTCATCTCGATTCCCTCGCCATCCTCGACTCCCCTCGGCTCCCAACGGCCTTCCAACGTCACTCTTTCCACCCTCGATCCCTCGTCATCCTCGGTTCCCCTCACCGTCCTCACCATCCTCGGTCTCCCACGTCGTCCTCGATCCCCCCGCCTTCACACGTCCCTCTTTCCAGCCTCGATTCCTCCCTCCATTCTCTTCCAACCAACCAAACGTCCGTCCGTCCGTCCTTCAGTGGAATTGCACGTGAGTGCTTCGCGGCGGATGACTAATGGGGATTTCCAATTTCAGCGCACACACTCATCGCCCCCAACACCAACCCCAACCCCACCACAGCCCACCGCGGCCGGCCCTGGAGCACCTTGACGAGGCGAAGAAGAAATCCTCGCCAATTAGGGAAATTGTGCGCCATTTTCTATTTCGAATGCAGCGCCGCGCTTCTTGCGCCACATCCGAGTTGGTCCTCGTCCTGGTCCTGGTCTTGTTCTTGCTCCTGTCATGGGCCGCGCGGTTGGCGCGACGCAGGGGGACGAATAAGGGGTTGAGGTGGGGGCTGGTGGCTGGTGGCTGGGTTTGGCGGCCTGTCTTGCCATGCGAGTGCCGCGAGCCGCGAGTCGTGTTTGCTCTGCTGTTTAGGCGCCTTTCAGCTTCCCGTCCTCCCCCTCTTGGGGGTCCCCCGAATTAGTTCGGCCGCCGAACGAGGCCGACGCGAGGTTTTCCATTAGCCAAATGGAGGCTACTGCAGATTTAATGAGCCGCGCACTAATGGATTTGATGGATTCGTGTGAAAAATAATGCGCGCCTGGATGCGCCAATTGGCGGCGGCGTGGGGAGCAGGGGCAGGGGTGCGGAGGGAAGAGGGGGGAAATTAGCATAGCCGGGGTGGCTGAAGGGGAGAAGACGATGGAGTTGCTGCCGTTGGCCCGCGTGACGACGGCTGTTTGGCGAGGTCTTCGTCGTCGCTTGGCACCTTCTCTGGTGTCCTCGGGCCCGGTTCGCTCCTGCGGCGCTCCTTCAACCTTTCATTCGCCCGGATCAGCAGCCGAGAAAGGCAAACAAATAAACAAAAAATGAAGCAAACAAACAAACAACTCATTATGTGCGAAATTAAGTTTATAAATGTTTTCCTCGGCCGCCCACGGGCCTCGGGTCGGGCGGCTCGTGCGGCGGCCGTGCAGGCGACAACCCGAAGCCATCAAAACACATTACCTCCGACCGCTGGCCCGGCCGCCGCCCTCGTCCTCAACGTCGCCTCCTCATCACCGTCGTCGTCCTCGGCGTCACCCGTCATTGCGCGACGGCGAGTCCTTCGACCACAGACGGCGACGACGACGACGAGGACCGGCCGCCCTCCGCCGCCCAGCCGCCCACAGGCTTCGGCCAGGATAATAAAATATAATTTCATGCGTCGCCTCGGGCAGCTCGACGTCCACCGCCGTCCGTCCGCTGCCCCCGCCCTCGCGCGCGCCCACGCCTTCCCGAGATCCAGCAGGACCTTCGGAATCCACCGCAGCAGCGGGGCGTTGGTCGGTCGGGTCGGCTGGCGAGTCGGACAAAGGAAAATTTCATTACCGTGACAGGACGAAAAAATTTAATATTTCGTTGGGATTGGGATTTTTCCTTCATAATTTTGTTTTTTTTTCTCTTATTATTTTGTTTGTTTTTTTCCCCCGGTTTTGTTCTCTTGGCCTCCTGCAAACGTCAGAAATTTCGGTTAAATAATCCGTCCGACCAGAAGCGGTGGACGACTTGTCAACGGCGGACGGATGGAAGGACGAACAGACGGATGAAGGTCGAGGGAAAGACGGACGACGGTCGAAACGATGAGCGAAGCGATGAACGAAGCGATGGAGGAAGCGCTGGAGGAAACGATGAACGAAATGAAGGACGAACGACGGACGAATGAATCGAAGGATGAAACGAAGGAAGAAACGACGGAGGAAACAGGGAACGAACCGATGGACGAAGCGACTGCTGAACGATGGACGAAACGAAGGACGAAACAAAGGACGAACCAATGGATCAAGCGATGGGTGAAACGACGGATGAGACGGTGGAGGAAACGATGGACGAATTGACTGACGAACGATGGACAAACGATGGACGCAACCAGGGACGAAGCGATGGAGGACGCGGTGAACGAAACGGTGGACGAATTTGTGAAGTCGAAGCGTCCGTCAATCCTTCCGTCCGTCCGTCCACAGTTGAAGCCTTTCAACGTTCAAAACAGCGGGGTCGGCGGCATCTGCGGGTCGCTTGGCCAACGGCGGACGGAGGCAGGGAAGGAGGTTGGTTGGCCCCTTTAAGAATCGCTTTAAACCGCGACCCGAGGCTCCACCGCCCGTCACCGCCCCGCCCGTCCCCACGGTTTTCCGCTCCATCCCTCGCGGGACTCCGGCCGGCCTGGTTCCCGCTGTAACCTCAATTAAAAAATAATTTCTCACCGCCGGCCACGTTCGGCATTCACATGCTCGTAAATTAAAAGTTTAATAACAGCCAGGACATTCGAACAAAACAAGGACATGCCCAATACGCGACGCAACTGCATGCCAGCATGGGTGTGTGCGTGTGTGTGTGAGTGTGTGCGGATGTGTGTGTTGGGCCCGCGAGGAGACGGCAATAAATCGCCGCGAGCTAATAAATCAGCGCGCGTAAATTCCAGCGCGATCGACTTTATTTGCCGAGCGCCGAGCTCAAAAATCGACTGCGCCCGGCGTCGAGGGGCCGCCGCGGCAGGGATGGTGGGGGCAGGGGCAGGGGCAGGACGAGGGAAGGACGAGGGAAGACCGATGGAATGGCGAGGCATGGGCGACAGACGAGTGAGGGAAGAACGAGAAAGGGACGAGGAAATGAGTGAGGAAAGGTGGAGGAACGAACGAGGAAAGAGCGAGACAAACATGAGGCAAGGACCAGCAAAGGACGAGGCACGGGCGACGAACGAGTGAGGAAAGGACGAGCACAGGACGAGGCAGGGGATCCGATTCCTACTCGAATCGCGGCCGCTGAAGAAGGTTCCCAGACGCGTATCGCGACGACGATATATCACCGACGACCGACGACCGACGCCGCCCGAGCCCGGCAAGGACATACGTGTCCTTATTACATATTCATATTCAGAATCTGCATTCCACTGCTTTCCTCTCGCTCTTTCTCTCTCCGGCCGTCCTTCGCTCCGACCGACCGAACGTCCGTCCGTCCGTCCGTCTGACGTTGCTGGGCTTCCGAATGCAGGCAGATTCCGAAGCCCTCTCGCTGCCCACCTCCCGGCGCCCCCTCGACGAGGTCAATAAGTTGCCGAGTCGCCGAAGTTCGAACCAATCGATGATGGCGTTGGCGATGCCGATGCTTCCTTTCAACGATTCCCGGGAAGTTCCCGCAGTTTCAATTTCAGAAATTCGAGCCCTCGACTCTTTAAGGCCCGCTCGGTTGAGGTGAGGATTTCAGAGCAAACAAGGACGGGTCGTGGGGGGAGCGAGAGCCTTTGGACGGCCTGCACCCGCTGGTTTGCGGCTGGGGCGGGGGAGGGTGCGGAGGAGGAGCCACAGAAGCGAGTGCGCGACATGGAAAAGGTCGACCCGCGACACACACTGAACACGGTCGAGACCCGGCCCCGACCAACGCCAGCATTTGGACTCACGCTAACGCGGTCGAGGACGTGGACGTGGGCGCGGACGTGGACGCGGTCGCAGCTCCTGTGGCAGCTCTGAGCCAGGCCAGGACCGAAAACACGTCGCAGTAAATCAAATTCCGCCAAGAAAGTTTCGCCGGGGGTGCGCGGAGAGACGACGGGGACGCGGGCGCAGGACCCGATGTGCGCCCGACTTCTAAAACAAAAGCGGGGCCGGTGCGATCCGATCCGATGCGATCCGAGTCGAGTCGAGCCGCAGCGAGGCCGAGGCCGAGGCCGAGGCAGCAACCCAAACTGAAAGAAGTTCCTACGACAAGGACGCAGACGGGAGGACGCGAGGATACGGCGCACGATGATTTATTGGGCTGCGGAGAACCACAGCCGGAGTCACAGGGCAGCGAGGAGCAGGAACAGGAGCAGGAGCAGGAGAATCGGAAGGAGGAGGGAGGAAGGAGGACGACTGCAGCGTTTAGTGGAAACTTAAACCGTGGCACCGCAGCCAATGGCAACAACAAGGACAACCACTGCAGCGACAAGAGCAAGAGGACCACCAAGAACAACAAGGCAACAGCAGCAACAACAAGAAGGACAACAAGAACAACAAGAGTAAGGACATCGCCGACAACCGCGGCGACATCGCTCGGCAGCGATTGCCGAAACATTCGCACCTCGCGACGAAAAAATCGTCCTCTTTTTATGGCGGTGCCAGGACGCCGGATGCCAGAAGACGCCATTAGACGCGCCACTCGACGCGCTTCCGCAGGCGCACCGAGGCACGAACGCAGGGCACTCACACGGAGACGGGGACAGGGACAGAGACGGAGACAAACACGCATGTCACCGCCTTAATAATTTATTTATCCGCGATAATTTATTGGCCATAGATCATCTGACGAAATTAACATCTTGGCACAGCCCGAGGTGGCCGCGCTGGGACTCGCAGGGATCGCTTCAAGTCGGGCCGGATCGCCGGCTCGGGCCGGCCTCGCAAGGACTCGGGCAAGTCGGAATCGGTGTCGGTTGCGGCGTCGGTTGCGGAGTCGGTGACGGCGACGGCGACGGCAATAAATAAAAGCCTTGCGACGAGGCCGTGATTTATTCGCATCGATTCGTGGACCGAGCGGCGGCCGGGACGAGGCGAGGCGAGGCGAAGACGTCCGGCGTCCTTAAGCGCGGCCCGGCTGCACCCCTGACGACGCAGGGGCCCAGGAGGAGGGCGAGGAGGGTCAGATGCAGGAAAAAGCCAGAGGAGGAGCAGGATCTGGACAAGGAGGAGGAAAAGGACGAGGACGAGGAGGACGAGGAGGACGAGGACGAGGACGACATCGCAACACGTCCTCGATGTGTTGAGTTGTCAACGGCGATTTAATCGAGTGTGACGCAATCGCCTTCGACACGTCTGCGCCCCGGTCCCGTCTGGCCGGGACGCGCCATTGTCGAGCCGCGCCATGACGTGTCCTGTCGCCGTCTCGCCTCGCCTGGCCTGGCCTGGCCTCGTGTCGAGTCCTGTTGTCTCCGGCCTCTCAGCGCTCAGCGCCTCACATCGTGTCGCTTCGCCTCCATTCGATTCGACTCGTTGCATGGGAGTTTTTATTGAACTTGTTGCTGCTGCCTGCTTTTAGGCGGCGGCACAGAGAACAGGGAACAGAACTAATAAAAAGCGGCAGGACGCGGTTCGTTCGCGGTTCAATAAATCGGCACAGAGCACGACGGATGGCAGCGCGTCGTCCGTCCGGCGTCGAGTCGAGTCAGGGATCCTGTTGCAAGGCAACCGACCCGAACCCGAACCCGGACCCGCACCCGGATCAGGAGCCGTTGTCGAAGCCGTTGACGAAGAGGATGCGGAGCTGGTGTTGTTTAGACGCGGATTATCCGTTGCCGTTGTTGCCAAATGAGGACGATTGCCGGCGACGCGGACGGCGCGACCCGCGGCGACCTGCGACGGGCGGCGGCGGAGAGGAGGCCAGGGGAGCGGAGCGCAGGGAGGGAGGTGATAATAAAGCACTTAGTTCGAACACGTACTCGATGGCTGCAAGAACAATGGCTTAGGGTCGAATCGAACGCTGCTGTCGTGGGTCGGCAGCGGCTGCGGCTGCGGCATCGGGATCGACAACGACAACGACAACTACAACGACGTCGACATTTGCTTCAGGGGCCGTGGCGGGAGCAGCAACGACGAGAGCGTGTCCTGCAACAAACACCGCGACGACGACGGGACAACAACGACAACGCTGACGATGACAACAACGCTGACGACGACAACGACAACAAAGGACGTCGAGATAATGCGAGCGCCGAGCCAAATGGGAAACGATTAAGTCCTCGCACAGGATTCGCCGCCCCAGTCGCATGTGGCGCGAACGCCTCTCGCAACAGGATTCCGTCCGTCCGTCTGTCCGTCCGTCTGTCCCTCCGTCTGTGAGTCCGTCTGCTCTTCCTTCCCTCTGCCCTTCCTGTCACCCCTCCTTCCGTCGGTTCGTCGGCTCTCTTCGAGATTTCGAGGCTCCAGGACGAAGCGGCGGCCCTCCAGAGCGTCCACCAAGGGCTGCCTCGTTCTAATAAGCGCCCAGGACCGCGACGAGGCGGGGCGAAACGAAACGAGTCGAGTCGACTTTAGTCGAATTGAGTCGGGCCTCTGGTGGCTGGAGGCAGGAGGCAGGAGGCGGAGGCAGGAGGGGCGTCGACTTAAGTCGTGGTTATTGCATACATCGTACCGTGCTCGGAAGTTCGGCCGAGCGGGCTTTCTTTGCATGGCACCGCCCCTCGTCCCCCTCGTCCCCTCGACCACCGCCCAGCTCTGCTGATCCGTTCCCTTGGCTCGGCCTGGCTCGGTTGAGTTTGGCTGGGCTTGCTTGGGCTTGGCTGATTTATATTAAGTTCCACGCCACAGGAGTCTTTAATCTCGCTGCCGCTTCCAGAGACCGGGGTGCGCTGGAAACAATGGACTCAGCTCGGCTCAGCTCCGTCCTTCTCTTCTCTGTTCATTTTCATTCATTTTCCCCTTTGTCGCTCCCCTCGCTGTCGTCGCTGTCCTCGCTGCCCCTCACACCCCGGACAGCCCGACGCCAATCCATGATTTCGTACCATATGTGCGCCGGAAAAATTATTTAATATTGCGGAACTCATCGCAGGCAGCAGTTCCTAATCCGACCGAGCATTAGACGCTTCCGCAAATGGGAATTTAATTTAGTGGCCGAAGCGACGAGGCTCGACTCGTCTCCTGGCAGCCGGGGCGAGGCGGGGAAGTTGACGGGGACGGGGACGAGGACGGGGACGAGGATGTTGGGAAGCTTGCGGTGAGGTGGGCGAGGGCGCCTGCCTTGACAGACATGTCAAACTTGCACGGCTCCGGCTCGGTCGCATCCGGATGGTTTGTCGGTCGGATGGAGTCCCAAGTGTTTGCCCGTGTTAATCTCAACCTGGGGGAGGAGACCGCGGCGAGAGAGTGGGCGGTGACGAGGCGAGGGCGGGGATCGTCGTCCCGGCCAGGGGCGAGGGGCGAGGGGCGTGCGGATAATCCGACTTTGATTAAGTAATTCCCCGCGTAATGCGTTGGTGTCGAAAGCCGCTGGCGTCGATTGTTTATTTAATCAGGGATGATTAGTCTGCAATTTAACTGCAGCCCTGCCAAGAGCGACCTGCCTTCGAAAACCCAACCCTCGGTCGGGCGAACGGCAGGCGGAGGACGGAAGGTGAAGGAAGCCATTGTTCGTCCTTGTTCGATGTGGGTCGCCTTTTCCTGTGCTTTGTTTTTCGTTCAGTTTTTTCATTGGGCCATCGCCAGGACCTCGCGATGGCTTCCGCGAATCGCTCCAGAAATCGACGGAAGCACATCTGGCGACTTTCCGGACGACGTCCCTCGCTCTCTGCTCCTTTGGCCGGCCTCCCGCGACCGACCTCTGGCAGTCGAAACCATTGAAATACGAATAGTTGTCGTTCCCTCTAATTAAACGACATCTGACCCGGCGGCTCACGGGGAATGGGGCGAGGTTGGCGAGGGCGGTCGACAGGGTTAAGCGGATGGATTCCGACCTCCTCCTTCCCATCCTCGGCGCCATCGCCAGTCGCCAGTCGCCTTTCGCCATGCGTCATTAGGAAGCACCTTGGAACCACTCCGGAGATCCCTGCGGACGACGGCTGCAGAGTTGCGGATTCACTCATTAGAGAATTAAACGCCGGCTCCCCGGTCGAAGGACTTCTTTCAGGGGGTCCTTTCAGATTCCCCCTCATTAAGCCGAGCATGAATTATTGACAAAACAATTTATTTCAAGGATATTTCAAAAGTAATTGCGGCCATTGTCCTTCGGCTCGCATTGCATTGCACCGGTTGACAAACACCGACATCACCGACGACATCACGTCGACATGTTTGCGACTCGAGGCCCTGAAAGGGTGCGGTCGGGGGTGGAGTCGACGTCAAAGGGGCAGAAGAAGAAGAGGAGGCCCCGTTTAGGGCGAGCGTTATTTAAGCGAATCCTAAAATGGCGCCGCATGTGACACGACACGATATTAACGCCGATCAAAAGACTTTGTGTGCAGGTGCAGCTCCTCCGGGACGCGAGCCAGGGCCGCCGACGACCGGTCGCTTAGTTTGCGAGTCATTAAAAGCAAACAAGTCCAAGTCCTCGAGGGCTGACGGGGGCGGTGACGTCGAGTGCCACGCCCAATTTGCTCCATGGCACCACCACCGTGAGGACGGTCGCAGGCATTTGTAATTAATTGAAGCCTCGTCTCCGCCGTCGCAGGGCGCTCGAAAGGACGACGACGGCAATGGCGATGGCGACGATTCGAAGCGACGGAGCTCCGGCTCGAAGCTCGGGTAAACAGTTTTGCGAGAGTAAACAAAGGGCGGCCGGAAATTGAAAAACCGCAAAGGACACAAGTCGGCCCAGTCGCCCAACCGACGACCGCCCTCAACCTGAGTCATTCGAGGACGACGGGCAAATTTGCTCAGCATTTGCGTCGGTCCGTCCGTCCGTCTGCGAGTCTTTCTGTGTGTCTTTCCGGCCCTCCCTCCATCTGATTCGCTGTCGATGAGTTCTCTCGGACTCCTCTGCCTGTTTGCTCGGACACTCATCTCTGTCGGTCGGAGATCCGTCTCCTTCCGCCCTCCTCCAGCCAAAGCTTTCCTCGCCCAGCTCCGCCTGATGGCCTGCGTCAGGATTTCGCCCGCCTCACTTAGCAAAGGACACACTTGCAATTAAGGACGTGCGCAAAGGACCCTCGCTGGCGTCGTCGGCCACGCTCACTTGGCTTCGAGATGGCGGCGTTTTTCTCTCGACAGTTGTGCAGTTGCTTGAAGGAGTCGAACGAGGCTTGATTAGTCTTAGGCCGGCTCCATTTGAAGCGGACGCCACGATCGACCTCGTCGTCGCCTTGAGTTAACAACCTAATGATCATCGGGATAGAAAAATTCCCCTCGAGCCGATGATGAATGGCTCCAGGTGAGCGCTGGTCCTGGGACTCCCCGGGTCTCCCTCGATCTGCGAGAAGGTGCGAAAAAAGCCATGGCAATGAATGATTGCGGCTTCGCTCTATTGTTGTTGCAATTGGCAGTGCTTCGGGCTTTTTTTTCTGCATCTGGCCACCGATTGCCACCGATGAGGGGCGCTGGGTCCAGGTCCATTAACCATGTCGGGCGCTCATCCGATGTGCAAACAATTCCCAGGCATCAACGCTTTGATCTCTCGCCTTTGTTTCAGTCGCTGGATCTGACGTGCTTCTGGTTGTTGTTTTTGGTGTTCACTTGTTGTTCTTGGCTTTCCCTCGTTCTTGTTGTTCGCGCTCAACAACCAATCTGAGGCTTCCGATGTCACCATCAACATCGTTAACGTGTCTGCGACTTTTTGCCGCAGCTCCTTTGATGTAACCGGGTCCCGCGGCCCGTCCTTTGTCAACCCGCCGATGCCGACGATTGCGACGAGGACGAACGCGGTCTCAAAGCGGAACCGGAAAAGGCTGCCGCTTTAATTACAACAACGAGGGGTGAGGGGGGGCATTGGGGAGCCTCTCCTTTGGGAGAGCAATCGGAGCGATTGGGGGGCGCGAAGGGCTTCAAGTGGCGGGTCCCTTTTTGCCTTTGTTGTTGTTGGTGTTTTTCTTATTGATGTTGTTCTAGCCTTTGTTGTACTCTTGTTGGTGTTGTTGTTCTTGTTGTTCTTCTTCTTCTTGTTGTTGTTGTTCTTGTTGTCGCCTTCGCGCCCGCAGAAGGGACTAATGGGAATGGGACTAATTGCGTCGGCGGGGGTCGCGTGGCTCGCACTTGTTGCTGCATCTGCAGCACCGCGACGACCACCGCGGGCGCCACTCGACGGGCCTTCGCCGCAGCCCCGCCGTGGACCCCTCCAACCGGCCCACCTTCAACCCTGCCCTGCCCTCTCTGACTCCTCCCGGCTCCAGCTCTTCCTCCAGCCCCTCGATTCCGCTCTGCAATCCACTTCAGCGAGCCCCTAATTATCCTCACGCCGGGTTAATAAGGGACCCTAGTAGGAGCCGCCTCCAGCTCTCTCTCCCCCTCTCTCGCCCTCTCGCTCTCCCGGTGCGACAGATCTTATAATGCGAAAATGTTTTAATTACTCATTGGAGTCCTTTGGTGCTGAATGCAGCAGCGTCAAGCGTTCCATCACACATCCCGCAGCTCGAGGCACTGTGGAAAGGAGGGAGGATGGGAGGGTGGTAGAGAAAGAGGGAGGGAGAGAGAGTGGCGGGGAGGGGGTGGTGTGGGAAAGAGAAGGGAAAACAAACAACACTTTGACGCTTTGTGAAGCACGAGAGGAGGTGAAAAAGCCTTAAAATTAGAAAAGTTCCTCCTTCCTTCCATCCTCCTCCCGCCACGTTCTCCTGAACTTCTGCGTCTTCCTCTTCTTCTTTTTCTTCGTCTTCTTCTTCTTCGTCTTCATCTTCTTGGTCTTGCACGCTGCCATAATGAGTTTTTGGCGCTGTACAGTGGGACCTCGCGTCCTGCCGACGGTTCGTTCGACGAATCGTGTCGTGGGCCCTGATCGTGCGATGCGATCGGCGGGAAGGAGATAAGGACGAGTCGTGGACGAGTCCCAAACGAATTCGTCCCTCAGGAACCCGTCCTTCATGGACTCGTCCTTAATACTCACGTCTCTATGCGCACGCACAACGCTGGAGCTCGGGGTTTTCGCCTTGTCCGCGCGGTCTCAGGTTTCGATCCCGAGTCCCTGGACTGATAGGCTGCGTCTTCCCCGCCTTCCCTGGGGAGATCTGGGAACCCAGATAGAATCAAAATCGAAAACGCGTCGTCCCTCGTCGCCAGCGCTCAGGTCGAGGCTCGTCTGTGCCGGGACGTCGCGGGCCTCGCACTGCGAACTTTCCAAGTGCTTTCGGCATTGTGTGGAGAGGAGGGCGAAGGGATTCTCGTTGTTGTTGCTGGGATGCTGTTTGCGTGCATGCACAATGTGTGCTAGTGTTTGTAAGAGGGAGAGGGAGACGGCGAGATGGGGAGATGGGGAGAGTGTGGGAGCGAGAGGGACGGTGTTTATTTGTGGGTTTCCTATTCTGCGGATTGACAATGGACCAGCCCAAGTGTGGCCGCCGAGTGTCGCTTAAGCAGCTCGCGGCGAGAGGCTGCGCCGCGACGACTGGTTAAGCAGCTCTCGCTCTCGCTCTCCCTCTCTCTCTCTCTCACTCGCTCTCTTTCATTCCCTCGCTAATGCAGAGATTTCTCCACTCCACGACCCTCGACACCCGGCTCGTTAATTAAAGAACAATAAACACTGAAATTAATTATTCTAAGCCCGTTTAGTGTCGAGCCAAGATGTCGAGGGGGGTGAAATGGGACGATGGGGGTGAGAGGATGAGGGGGCGACACCGCCGACCCCTCGGGCTCCGGCTCTCGCTCCTCACGCTCTCCGTGCTCTTCATTAGCGCAGGTAAGACTGCGAATTAGTCACGAGACGACGCCAACCCCCGAGGGCCGCTCGAGAGGCTGCAGGTTGCGGACCCCTCGCCCGGGTCAACCAGGGGTGGACGGAAGGATGTATGGATGGTGGATGGGCGGACGCTGCGGCAAATGAATTG
Organism: Coelopa pilipes; assembly: GCA_947389925.1. Lineage (NCBI taxonomy): Eukaryota > Metazoa > Arthropoda > Insecta > Diptera > Coelopidae > Coelopa > Coelopa pilipes. Next base: position 8,813,281 of record OX376696.1, read on the forward strand.
GTATTTAATTAATAGTTTTCCTTCGGCCCACCACCCACGGCAGGGCTCGCACGGCACGCCCGGGAAGCCACAGCCGCAGCCGTAGTCGATGTCGAGGCCGAGCGACGACCGCCTGCTCGATTTGAGCACCGCGTGCGGCACCCGCTGACCCAATGCGACAAGGACAAGGACACCAACAACGACAGCAACAACTTGGCCATGTGTTGGGCCAACAGCGGCGGCAAACAAAACAAATAGCAAACAGTAAACAGCAAGGAGCAACAGCCTCTTGGGCGTCCACGGCGTCGTGGGCCGGAAATTGAATCGAAATTAACGTCTGGCCTGATTTGGTCCTCGCCATCGTCCTCCCCTCGGCGGCTGCGGCGGCGGCTGCTGCGGCGTCTCGGTTGTTAATTTGATTGGGCTCTGATGAGGGGCGGGTGCCGCCCACACACGTGGTGCAGCCGGGGCGCACCAGGCGGACGAGGCGGACGAGGCGGACTCAGCACAGGCGAACTACGGCCCGGCGGATCGTTCGAACCACCCCGGTCCGGGGCCCTGATTGTGTAATGCAATCACGTCGTCCCATTTTCGGCGAAAGTAGGCACAGGCACAGGACCAAGGCCTGGCGCAGGACCGCGGCCCGGCCCGGATCGGGCACAGTCGCGCTCTCTCTCACAGTCTCTCTCCCTCTGTTGGGGGAGGAAGGGGAGGAACAATGGGCGTAATCACACGTGATGACGAGTTGCGCTCTTCGCGGCACTTCATCAAATTATTAAATTCGCTGCCGCACGACTCCGGCAAATCCTGCGAACCCTCCCGGCGACTCCCGGCGAATCCTGGGACTCCGACAAACCCTCCCGCGACTCCCTCGCCACGGCCCGTCCTTCGTTCCTAGTCGCGGCTTCCGCGGCTGCTCCTCAAGAGCCCGTTGCCGGCCGCTCGGGGGCGGAAGCTTATCGCAGCGTGCGTCTCCCTCGCCCGGCGTGCGTGGGGGCGTGTGAGCGTGCCGGAAGTGTCTTTGTTCCAACATGGCGGCGCGCATCCTGCACTCGCCGCCGCAGCCCCAGCTCCAGCTCCAGCTCCAGACGCCAGCACCCGACGGCCACGGCGACGAGTGCGCGCAATCAGGGCGAATCTCAATGGATTTAATTAAGAGCCGCATTGTTCTGGGCCAGGATTTGCTCCTGCTCCTGCTCCCGGTCCTCGTCCTCGCCCTCGTCCTACTCCTGCCCCTGGATCTCAGCTGTTCTGGCTTGGGCCGTGTTTGGTGCGGGCCTGGTTTGACGGACGCCTGATGCGACGCTCTCACTTTCCTTGACGGCCAGGCGAAAAAGTTCGTACATCCGCATCCCTGCAGCAGGTTGAGTCCCAGCAGAGCTCGGTCGTTGGTTGGGTTTTCGGTATTTGTGACGAGGGACAGAGGGAAATCAACCGGATTTCTGTGGATAACATTTCTTTGTCGCTCGACTCTCATCCTTCTTCTCCCCAACCCGCCGCTTCGCCTCCTTCGATTCCTCTCCAATTATGGGTGACCTCGGCAAGATTCCGTTGATCGATGACACACATCGAGGTGTCGGGATGGCATCGGGATTTCTTTCTTCGGCTCTACCGTGAAATTGCACCGGGAGTGAGTGCGCGATGAAGGACGAGGAGGAGCGGGAGGAGGAGAATGAATGAGAGGAGCATGAAGTATGGGATCAACGAAAGGGATGAATACGAAGAGGGTGAAGAAGACGGTGACGAAGACGGTGACGAAGAAGGACGAAGAAGAGTAGGTTGGCTAAGAAGAGCCAGAGCGAAGAGCGGGTCGGCGAAAAGAAGCAGGGCGAGAGGCAGTAAAAAGGGGATGACGAAAAAGCGGATGACGAAGAAGCGGATGACAAAAAGAGCATGCAAAAAAGAGCATGAAAAAATCGAGGACCAACTCGAGGAGGTCCGACGCCCTCCCAGAGTTCGGCCATGACTCGGGTCGGTTCCTCGTATTCCTTCCTTAGGGATCGGCGGAGGCTCATGGTCGATTGGGAGGCATCGAAGCAGGTCAAAGGTCAGGTAAACACACCATAACAATGCATCGCATTTGTTGTTGGTCCTCGTCCTCCTCCTCCTCCTCGGCCTCCTCGATGTGCGCGGCTCAGGTGACGACGACGCTCGCTCTACTCATTTCCTCCCTACTCGGAACCGATGACACGCCATTTATACACCAGTTCCCACCCTTACCGCGAGGGCCCGGGGTGGGAAGGGAAGGGAATGTTGCGTGCAATACGCCAACAACACAAAGCACCGACCGACCGACCGACCGACAGGACGACGGCACAATGACCGGACACAAGCGACGGATCGACGATCGATCGATGTGTCGCATCCGTCATGCGGGACGTCGGTAGCGAGGGACCGAAAGCGAGGGTGCGCAGAGGATGCTCTTCGCCGAATGAGCGGTTGCCCAAGAGGTGGAGGAGGAGGAGGAGGAGGAGATGGAGGTGGTCCTTTGATGTTGCTGAGGGACGGCTGCAGTCGGCCGCCGAATTCCGCTGAATCGTCCTCGATACAAATCGACCGACTGCGATGCAATCACGGCTTTGAATCGAACCCGACTCGGATCCGATCCGACCGACCGAACCCAGACCGACTCGGATCCGATCCGACCGACTCAGGCCGACTCGGATCCGATTCTGATCCGACCTATAACGACACGGACGTCGTCAGACTCCATTTCTGATCCCGACCGACTCCGTCATCGCCCGAAGGCGTCGACAGTTCGCTTCCTAGATTGAATCGGGATGACGGGAGGATGTGGGAGGACCCGTTGTGTGACATCGCCGTCGTCATCGTCATCGCGCCGCGCCGCGCTCGCGTCGGTCCCCGGCCGGCGAACACGCCTCATTACATCGGCAATATTGGCGCATCCGGCGCGCGGCGGCCGAGGCGACCGGCGAGGACCAACTTTCCATAATTAGTCCTTAACATTTAACACACAGAACCCATTAAACTTTCCCGATTCCGGCAGCCAGAGGCCGCTGCAGCTGCTCCGGCGTCGCCCACACGTCGCCCGTTCGAAGAGCAACTTCGAGCCCTCGATGTCGTGGTGTTGGTGTCCATGTTGTTGTTCATGTTGTGGTTCATTTTGTTGTTCGCGTGGATGTCGTGTCGTCGTTGTATGGGCGTTGTTTTCGGCGTTGTTTGGCTTCGTCGCACTTTGGTCATAAAAATGGCGAAACTTCGTCCGCGCCGCGCTGCAGCGAGACCCGGCCTCGACTGTCTGCTCCTTGCCATCGTCTCCTCCTCGTCCTCTCCTCCCTTGTCCCCACCTTGCATCGCTTTCGGTCCCTCCGTCGGAGTCCAGGACCCCGGCTCAAGTGGCTGCTCCAGGCACACGCGTCCCGATTCATGACCGGCGTAGTTTTGTCAAGTTTCGGGCCCGGTTCCGCCAACTGCGGAGCTCCAGGATCGCTAGAGCACAGGCATCCGAAACTCATGGAACCGACACTCGATTCGGGAGAAAAAAAACTGGTAATTGAGCTTTATTTTATTAGCCGACAAGCGATTGCTTCCGGTTGGAGGGCTTCAGGCTGATGGCTTGCGGTTCGTGGTTCTTCGACACAATCCGGGAGTCGCGGGCTTCGCCTCGGCATATGAGTTGGTTCCAATAGAAGTGAGAGCGAGAGAAAGAGAGTGAAAAGCGTTCCCTTGATTTCTGTTTGTCTGACGACGCCCGTGGATCGCCCAAGTGGCAGCCACTTGGGCCACACCACGCCCCCATCTCTCCGCCCCACCGGTGTGATGCGATGCGATGCGGTGTGAATGAGGAAATTGAGATGGAAAATGAGTAGCAACAACAGAGGTTGTTGTTGGTGCGCTCGAGTCCCACCGCTATCGATTAGACTATAATTTTTCCGTTCAATGAGGCGGAACCTCCTCGCCATCGACCGCCGACGACCACCAGCAAAACAACGGGAGCTCGAGGTCGGGCGGGGGAGAGTCGAAGGAGCGAGGGCGGGGGTGACGGGTTTCCCTGCCCCAAATCCAAAGCCCCCTAATGACGGAAGCTCGTCGCGCTGCGAAGTTTGATCCTGAAATTACGACTGTTTGTCTGTCGTCCGTCCCTCGGTTTGTCTGCCGGCATCGCCGGAGTCCTTGAGGTTCCGAGTTGATATTTTTTTTATATTTTTTATTTCTGTTTCGTACTCCGGGCCGTCGGAGGTTTTGTTTCGTGCCGAGTTTTCCTTTATTCCATGCAGTTTGACTTTCGTTATACGCATCGCTCCACAAACAACGACTCCGGGACTCCACAAACTCCAGGGCTCCACGGCTGCTCCTCAGGTCAGGTGGGCTGAGGGAGTGCACTCGACGCTCGCTGCCGTCTACGGGGCCAGGAGGGCGGGGGGACGAAGTAACCTTTCAGGTCCTTCAGCCGTAATCATGACACACAGCATTCATTCCGTTTCGTCGCCCACTTCGAGCCATCCGCCGTCCCGCTGCGGCGTCATCCGGCCGCGGGGAGTCCTCGAGCTCCGGCCCCCAACCTCCCCTCGCACTCTCTCCGGGAACTCTGAAGTGCTCGGGGTGCCCTCGGCTGATCCGCTGGAACGGAAGAAATTTGCAAGAGGATTCCGCAGCAGCCGCGCCTCGTTCTGCATGCTTCGTTGAAGATTCTTAATGATAGCTCCGGCTGCGGCTCCGTCTCCGGCTCCACCTCGGCGTTGGGGGCGGCACGGAGCGGGCGTGGCTTGGCGGAAACGACGTCGACGATTGCGGCGAGTCCCAGATATTTCCGATCGCCCCCCCCCCTTGGGGACGACAGTCGGAAGGAACAAATTTGGCAAATTCGATTTATTTTTGCCCCACCGATTTGAATGGGTTTCGTAACGCTATATAGCGAGATATCTGTTATTGGTGCGATCTGCTGGCTTCGTTTCACCAGTGGTTGGAATTCGCCAGACTCCGCCTTCCCCGCTGCCGCCTCCCGGAGCGCCGGAAGCCACCACGAGAAGCCTTACATGGGGTTCTCGCGACGAAGCCACGACGCTAAATACGCGCGTCCAGGACCCTCCAAAGTTGGCGAGTTTGCGACGAGTCCATCTGGAAGGACGTCCGCCCGCCCCTGGTCGAGCGGCCGCTCGGGGCGCCTCCAGCCAGACGCGAAGCGACGCGACCTGAGGCGACTCGACTCGACTTTAAAATTGAACACTTTGTGAGACGAAGAGGGGGCCGTGGAGGGTGATGGGGTGGCGATGGGGGTGATGAAGGGGAGAGGGCGGAGGAGGGGAGGGCGGAGGATCTTGGCTGGGGCCGACGGGAAGCACTTTCCAATTTTCATTAAAATAACAGGGCAGCCATTATTTCTGGCTCCAGGATGCCTCGCTGATGCTGTTCAAGTTTCTGTTGTTGTTATTGGTGTTGTTGTTTGTTGTTGTTGTTCTTGTTTTAATTTGTTGTTGTAATTCGTTGTTGTCATTTCATGCTGTTTTTGTTGTTGTTGTTGTTTTTGTGATTATTGTTGCTGCCTCTCTGGCTGTTCTTGTCCTGATTATTATGTTTGTTGTTCTGCCTGCGACTGTGGATTTTGTTCTTGTGCCGCTGTTTGTTGTTCTTGTGACTGTTGCTCGTTGTTGTTGTTTCTACTGTTGTTGTTTTCGTCTCGCTGGAGAGTATGATGAAATTAAATTGGGGAAACTTTTTGATGGCAGCCATCAACATCAACATCCAGATCCAGACCCCGTCGCCGTCGCCCGTCAACCTCGCCGTCGTCGCCGTCGCCATCGCCGTCGCTGCCAGGACTCGACCTTTAAATGGGTTGAGGATGGACGTGGAAATTAAAAACCCCCACCCCGGACGACGCCATCGCGCAGGGGGCGGGAGGCGGGGAGGCAGGCAGCAGGCTTGGGACGGCCATCTTAAATTCGAGCGTATTTAAAGTGGAACTGCGAGGAGCAGGCGCGTGGGGCGGTCGAGGGACGGCGGAGCGTGGAGCGAAGGCAGTCGTAGGCGGCTGCGAGGGTCGGTCGAGGTGGGAGCGAGGGCGGCTGGAAACAAAATTATCAGCTCCGAGTACCCACAGTTCGACCCACTCGGCCGTCCGGGCCTCGGGCGTCGGACGTCGGGAGGCGCGGCCCGCAACGGAGACAGTCTTCGAGAACGAGGAGTAGGAGGACGAGGACTAGGATGAGGAGGGCGACGATGAGGACGAGGGCGTGGAAGACGAGGACGGGGACTTCGAAGAGGGGGACGAGGAGGAAGGCGAAGATGAGGTGGACGAGGACGATGAGGAGGACGACGACGAAGAAAAGGAGGAGGAGGAAGATGAGGACGAGGAGAACGCGGACGACAGGACGAGGGCGACAGGGACGACGGGGACGAAGACTAGAATGAGGACGAGGTCTACGAGAGGATGATGAGGTTGAGGAAGACGAGGAGGACGAGGTTGAGCAGGACGCGGACGACGATAAAGATGAGGACGAGGACCCCGAGTCGACTCGAGCACGACGAGAACTGGGACGTTTCGGAGCCAGCGGGGCGTGGCGTGGCGTGGGCGGCGACGGCGACGGGATGAAGCGGACGGAGCTCACGGATACAAGCTTTTAAAAGTTTCCCTCAACCACCGGCGACGCCGGATTTTCGTGCGCTCCATTTTGCGACGACGCCATCTTGGCTCTGGCGACGTCGCCATCGTCGCCATTGCCTGCGTCGCTCCAACGCCATCATCGTCTCCATGGCCGTCGCCCTCGCCTCCTCCACCGCTTTTGTCAACGCAACGAGAAACACAAAAATGCCATTTAGCGAGCAGCAAAGTTTTGATTAATTGCGACGGCGGCCCGCGGAAGAGACAGAGGGGAGCGGGTCGAGGGCCGGCATCCGGGATCCGGGGTCCCGTCGTTGGGTCACTCGGCGTTGCATGTCATTAACGTAATCGAAGGGGGCGGCCGGGAATCCTCGAGTCGGTCCCTGGTCCGCGAACCCTCCCCAGACCCACCTTTGGCCTGGTGGCCTTTTCAATTCATCTGATTCCTTCGATTCGACTTTTCACGGACTTAAACACGAATTGTTGCCGTGTTCCAGATCTGGCGGCGGCGCTCGATGGCGGCTGGGATGGTGGGTCGAGGGAAGGGGTGGCGATGCCGGTGGGCCGGGGCATCACACGGTCAGGCGCACGCACACAAAAGCAGGACGTCGGAGTCGGTCGTTCGGGCGGTCGGTCCTGCGAGTGTGTGCGGCGTAATCATCGAAATGCACGCCTTCCGCATGAGTAATCAAAACCCAAGCCGAGTCGAGTCGGGCCGGCCCGAACCGAGGAGGTCGAGCAGTCGACACTTGAATGAGGGCAGCGGGGATGAGGGATCGGGGAATGGGTTCGGGGACGGGCGACCAGGGAACAGCCAAGAGAACTGGGACCAAGGACAGGGAACCAGGGTCAGCGCCAGAGCCCAGAGAACCTGGGACATGGGACAAGGACCAGAATCAGGGCCAGCGACCAGCGAACGTGACGAAGGTGGAGTGGAGAACAGGCAGTTCGGACGGCCTGTGGGATCAAAGCGGCCTCGTCACCCCAGTCCCCACCCGCAACCCCAACCCCTCGCAGTAGACTCAATCGACGGCCTCGGAACCATGTTAATCATCGTCTGCTGGAGCGAGCAGACCCCGAGCTCCACACCTGCCTCCGCCTTCCAACAACTTACTGCAACTTCTTCAGAGATCTTCCAACCTCTTCCACCAACTTCCTCCAACCCTACCAACCCTCCCAACCCTCACTCAACCTTTTCTTGTCCGTCGTTGTCGTCGCTATTGTCGACGTCGTCAACCTCGTTGCTCTTGCCGTCATCGCCTTTGACGTCTCTCTTGTCGTTGTCGTCTCCCTTGTCGTTGTCGTCTCCCTTGTCGTCGCTCTTGCCGCATCGTCTTTGCCGCCATCGGCCTTGTCGTCATCGCTGGCGTCGGCCGTCGTCGTCTCGGGCGTTCCGATGCCTCGCTTAATGCGAAGGGAAGCGCGAAGATTTGATGATTGCGTCAATATGCTACTCGTCCGTCTCGCCCCACCCCACGCAATCGCCCGCCACCACCCCATCAGCCTCCCAGCGCTCGCCTCCCTGGTCCGTGTGTCTGTGTCGACGTTTGTTGGCTTGTTCGTGTGCTCGCTGTATATCCAAATTAAATTATCTTCCAGCAGGAAGCATTTCCTCCCTCGTCCTGCCCTCCTACCCTCCTGTCGGCCTCTTGTCGTCGCCGGTCGTTCGTCCTCTCAGTCTCTCGTCGTCCCGCGTTCGCCGTCCGTCGTGGCGCGTGTGCCCCCGACTCCGCATCAGATTCAGATTCTGATGCCGCCACTCCAATCAGATTGTTACCGAGATTTAAGCCATGTTGTCGGCCGCCCCCGCCCACTGCGCGCTGCAGCCACCCCTTGCCAAGGCGAGTCCGGGCGATGCGAAGCGAGTCGAGTCGATGCGATTTGAGGCGATGGGAGTCGAGACGAGTCGAGTCGGTCGAGTCGAAGCCAGTCGAGCCTCATCGCGTCGAGATTGGATTCGAATTAATGCGATTGACCCCGAGCGATGGAATTGAAATTCAGAACGTATGTCTGATTAACATATGTCAACAGGGCGACGGACGAGGAGGGCGGACGGCGGCCGGGCGTTCGTCGGTTTCGCACCATGTCGAGTTCGCCGATCGCATCTGCCGAGAGGTCGCCCGAGGCCTGTTGCCGGCGTCGCCGCTTCAGGTGGACGAAACCCCGACCCACCGACCGGCCGTTCCTTGTTTGCATAATTTAATTACTTGCTTACTTAGCACGGCATTAACTTGCGCCGGCGACCCCTCGGGGCCCGGAGTCGTGGCGATGCCTCCGTCGCCAGTTGTTGGTTGGGAGCGATGAGTTCGGCGACACCAGCAGCGAGTCCAGGGCCTGGGGCTCGACGCGATTCAATTTTTTAGATCTCGCTGCATTCCATCGCCGGCCTTAACTGAGAACTGGGGTGGTGGATGACGCCATGAGGCCATCGCCAGCGGAAGTGCGGCTTCCTGCGGCGAGGATGGCGGCGCAATCGTCCTGGAGGACCGATTCCACTTCCGGCCACAGAGTCCTTCCTCTCGGGACCCTCGAGGCCTGGGACCCGCTCTCGTTCTCCCACTTGCACTCGCATCGCTCTCATACTGGCACTTGCAATCGCTCTTACTCTCATACTCGCACTCGCACTTGCAACCGCTCTCACACTCTGCGCCCTCCACCGGGGCGACTCGAGGGCCGGGGCTCTTGGCGAGAAAAAACCATCGTCGTCACCGATGCCGATGCCGTTGTCGATGTCGTTGCATTGTCGAGGTCGTTGCCGATGCCGCTGTCGGTCTGGCAATCGTTGTCGATGCCGCAGTCGTTGTCGATGTCGTTGCCTCTGTCGAATTCTTGTCGATGCCCCTGTCGATTCCCTTGTCGTTGCCGCCACCACCGAGCGAGCCCTCCTTGCTCTGGAGGGGGCTCTCGAGGCCCACTTAGATCCACTCCTGCCGCTATCTATTGTTCCCAGCTCTCGAAGTGGGTGAGTGTGTGCGAGTGGTCTTGTTGTTGTTTTTTCGTCTGTATTGTTTTAAATGTCGAGTGTAACCGAATATCGCCGGCACCCCAAGCCTAACTCAAAGCCGAAATGGAGAAAAAACCACACCCAGACCCGGATCGCTCGCCCTCGCCAGCCCTCGTCGTGCCATGTCGACGGCCCCTCGCCTCATCTTGAAAGCTCTTGGCGAACGACGGCGGCGACTGTGGCGACGACGTGACGTTGGTGGCTAATAAATAGATCGGATGTTGGTTTCCTCCAATAAATCGAGAAGTGAGCATTCGTTCAATTACGGCCGCCGTCGCTCACTCAGCCGCCACTCGTTCACTCTCACTCTCGCCGCTCTCACTCGCTAACTCGCACTCGCTCACTCTCCCCCCACTCCCACTCCCAATCGCCCACTTTAACTCCCTCGTTCACGTCGACTCTCACTCACCGCGCTCCTCTCGTCCCTCCCACTCCCGGCTCCGGCTCCGGCTCCTGCCTCCAGCCCCCTGATATTGTTGGCCTCGCAGCCACTCGGCCGCGCCCAGCTCGAGCCGCGGCCTCGTCGCTCGCGCCCACCTGCAAATGGCGAGCGCGACTGACCAGGGGTTCGGCGGCTGATTGACAGCGGAGGGCGCTGATGGGGGTCGCTGGCGGAAAGTGGATGACGAACGGTGGACGGTGGAGGCCGCCGTAATGAAGTTGGCGAAACAATGGCCGGCTGGGTCTTGGGGCGTCCGCAAAAGAGCATTTTAACCCCGGCCTCCAGCGACGGGTCCCCGCCGCCCGCAGCCGGCCATCGCGCGTCGGCGTCGTCGGCGGCGTTGGCGGGGTCGTCGTTGGCGATGCTGGAGCCGGCAGCCGGCAAAAACTCGGCTCCCTGGATTCTGAACCAGCTCCCGGCCTCTTCTCCTGGCTATTCCTCCTTGGTTTTCCTCCAGTCTTCTTCCTGGCCACTCTTTCTGCCTCTTCCGGATTCTCCTCCAGGATCTCCAGAACCTCCTCCCGGCCTCTTCTCCTTCCACCCCCCCCCCCCCTTTCCCTCTCCACCCGGCCCCACCGCGACTCGGGGCCGACACAGACGACGGGTTCGGGCTCGTGTATTGATTTGTTGCGTGTCTGCAGCTAAGTATTGCCTCCCCTCCCTGGTGGGGTGGGCGGCGTCGACTGGGGATGCCGGAAAGCGGCAGAGAGGGAGCGAACGAGGTGGCTCCGGGCGAATCGTGCGCTCGCCTGCTCGTCAGCCGTGCGCCTGCGATGCTCTTAATCCGTTTATCTAACTTCGTACACCGATGGACTCGAAACAGTTTTTATTTTGTTTCATCCGTCACTCCGCCGTCGCCGTCGCCGTCCGTCCTTTTGTCCGTCTGTCTGTCTGTCCACCCATCCGTCCCTCAAATCCTCGGCCCAACCGGTCGTTCGTCCTTCAAACCGGCCCCGTCTGTTCGTTCGCTCGTCCCTTGAACCGGCTCCCGTCCGACCATCCATCCTTCCGTCCGTCCGCCCGATCGACCGCCCGCCCACTCGTTCGGCCAATGCTGCGACGCATGGTAATCCTTCTTGGCATCCATTAGTCCTGCCATCCCGCCCCACGACGTCCCTCGCTCGCCCCAGCAACAACAACAACAACAACAACTCGACCACCACCCCCACTCTGGCGCGGCCCATCCGGGCAGCTGAACAAAATGGCGGCCAACCTCCCGGCGAGCTCTCAGGGTGGCTCCGAGTGGGTGCAGTGGCTTCCTGTGAGTTCGTGTGCTTGTGAGTTCCTGTGTGTGTGTGAGAGATTCTGTGTGTTTGTGTGGCTGTGTGCTTCAGGAGTCTCTGCGTGTTCGTGTAATTGTGAGGGTGTGTGTGTGGGCGAGTGGATGCCGAGGACGGCGTGCGGCTGAGTGAGCATCGAAATTGGGGATGCTGGGCGCTGACGATGGTCGTGGGTGGTGGGACCGAAAGGGATGGCAGGACGAGTGGGGCAGGAGGGCCTGGAGGGAATTATTTTCGTCGCTGCGACTCCCGTATCGATTCGGGGCCGATGAGCAGACCGGCCATGGTTCGCTAGTTCGGAGCCTCGAAATCGGGCTCGGACCCGGACTCAGCCCGAAATCGGCTCCAGATCTGCTCGGCCTCGGCCTCGGTCTCGGCCTCGGACTCTGGCTCGAGCCCATCCTCGTCCCTGGATCGCCCTCCGGCTCCTCATCGTCCTCTGACTCGTCCTCGGCCTTGCCGTTGACGAACTGTCCGACTTCCAGCAGGCCCAGCAATGGAGGATTTCAGTTGTTGCTTTTGCTGTTGCTACTGCTATTGCTATTGTTGTTGTTGTTATTGCTTTTGTTGTTTTTGGTTAGACCGAGGCGACCCCGCCCCGGGCCGCACGCATTTGCATGGCCGGCTTCCGGCCCAGCGGAGCGCGGCACTCGCTTTATTAATGGCCCAGGCAGGCCGGGCCGGGCCGTCGATAAAGCACAACAACAAATCCGAAAACAAGACCTGGCAGAAGGTGAGGAGAGCGGGAGTCGACCAGACCCCACCTGGAGACCCCCCTTCGACTAGGGCTGCGTTCAGATAATGCCGATGCACTTCCGGAGCCCGCCCAATCGCCCTCTCGGCCACTCGAGACCCGTCGGCCGCCCACCGACGACCCTCGACCGATCTCATCCGGCCCGACCAGTCCTCCAGGTCGTCTCGCCGAGTCCTGGCCGCTCCTTGGGCCGCAGGCCGCTTGATTAATGGGCGCGCATCACCGGCCGGCCGACGACCGGCGACCGCAGCCGGCCGCTCGACCCGCTGATGAGCCTCGTAATGATTGCTTGGCGTGGCGCTGACACATCTTCGCCAGCATCGCCACCACCGCGACCGCGACCGCCTCCTCATCCTCATCCTCATCCTCTTCCAATCCTCGCCCTCCTCCTGATCGTCCCTCTAGCCTCGTCCTCCTCCACCACCCTCAGCGGCCGGTTTGGAGCGGGAGCGAATTCATGGCCTCAATCAGGAGAAGACCGGCAGAAGATTGCGCGCACGTGGCGAAGTCCGACGAGCGGGAGTCGCGGGCGGCCCGCAGCACGACAGGACATGACACGTCGCGACCGCCGATCGGAGTTCGGCCGTCGTCCTGGGCACTCAGAGGCGGCGACGACGACGTGGCGGGGTCGTCCTTGCGGAGTCCTCTGCGGCCAGGCAATTAAATCTGTCGGCGGTTTATTCCCTCACTCAGGCCCTCATTCCCTCCGTCGTTCATTCCCTCATTCGTTTATTCATTCGTTCGTTCGTTCGTTCTTTGGTGGCTCGAAGGAAGGAAGGAAGGACGGCGAGTTCGTCCTGCGATTTAATATTCAAAAACATGCCGGCCCGTCATTAGCATTTTTGCCGCCTCACAGCGAGGCCTCGCCGCCGCCCCACAACCCCTCGACCGGTCGACCGTCTGTCCATCCGTCCGTCGGACCGACAGGAGTAAATCGATTACGGGGGTGGATGCTGTGCAGGACGAACATTTAATAATCACGCCGCTCGCGATGACGACGACGGCAGCGACAGCGACAGCGACAATGAAAACGATGACGACGACGTCAGCATCGAAGCCGACGTCAATGATGGAAAAGATGATGATGAGGTCGAAGGAGGAGGGTGAGGAGGAGGACGAAGATGAGGCCGAGGAGAGACCGAGCAACGGCCGGTGAAGGGCTCGATGATGATGACGAGGAAGACGAAGATAAGCCCGAGGAAGAGGCCGATGATGAGGGCCAAGATGAGGACGAAGATGCGGCCGGTAAAGAGGACGAAGTTGAGGCCGCTGACGACGTCGCTGATGAGCCCGATGATGATGACGTTGATTATTCTAATATTTCGTGCCGTGGCCGCTTCCGTTTTTCCCCTTTCGCCCGCCGATGATTGATGGATTCTGCGGTTGAGTCGCCGTAAGCGCAATAAATCCTTGTTTTCATTCCTCACCCACCCCCCAGCCCACCTTCCCACTGTTGCCTGTCTTCGTCACCGCCGACGTCGCACCCACCCTTCGGCTGTGTCATGGGAATTTTTATTAAAAAACGAAGCTGTTGGAGCCGCCTCCGCCCCTGCTGCCGCCACCCCCGCCATCCCGCCTCGTCCTGGGCACCACATTAAAGCGTTGCTAATGACGCCCCGACATGCATGGCATGTGGAAGGGAGGGACGAGAGCGATGGAGGAGGAGGGATTTTAGACAATCGTCCCGTACCCAGCTCGACCCGGCCCGGCCCGGCCGGAAGTCGAGCAATTCTCGTCTTGCCAACAACCGGATCTCTTAGAGCTTCCGCCAGATTTATCTGCATATCTTAAAAGTTCGTAATTTCGGTCTGCAGCCGGCAGGCCGTGGGCGGGAGGCGGCTGTGGGTTGCGGGGGGCGTGGCTGGAGCGAGCGTATGTGCGGCGCCCTGCAGTCCACATGCAGGCGGCAGAGGGTCGAAACTTGGCCGAAGTTCGTCGCGCCACGAGGAGGATCGACGAGAATCGAGGACGACCGAAGGACGGATGGAAGGACGGATGGAAGGATGGAAGGACTAGGTCGAAGGACCAACTTCGCAGCGACAACACGAGCATCGGGAGCGAAAGTGAAAACAGTGCGAGTGACGGCAATAAAAGCGGGAATCGAGTGGGTGCGGACGGGGGCGGCGGGCGTGGCTCTGAAACTATGAATTAATTAAATCTCTCGAAATTAGACAACAATTCATTACGTGATTCCGCCCTGATTACGCAGCCGTGCGGGCGGCATTTAAATGCAAGGATCCCCTTCCGCCTTTCCTCTCATGACCCCCGACCCCCGACTCCTTGGTGGGGTCGGCGGGACTTCCGGAACATCTTAAATCAGCACGAACTTAAAGTCTCAGAGTCTCAGAGACACGCGGGGAACAGCCAAGGAGAACAGCCGAGGAAACAACAACAAAAAGGGGAGGACAGCAACAACAACATGGGGACACACCAGCAACAACATGGCGACCAACACCAACGTAAGGAACAAACAGCGAGAGCAGAAACTCATAAGCAAATGGCCGAAGAGCGAAGAAAATGAAGACGAAGTTGAGGACGGAGGTGGGCCGAGGACGAGGACGAGGACCAGTTGGAGGACGCGGCCGAGCCCGAGGGACCCCGGGGTCGAGGGAGGGCCGCAGGAGTCGAAACTACGCCCCATTTGCCCGAGGCGAAGTCGCTTCCGCCACGGAATCCGATCCGAAATCTTCGCAAATTGGCGTCGACGACGACGTTGGTGGGGGTTGGAGGACGCTGTGTGTGGTTCGCGTGCAGCCCTCGCCCTGACCCCTCGTCCTCGTCCTCGTCTTCGCCTGGCCCTCGTCCTCGCCACCGGCGCACGCATAAATCATACACAAACTCGCGCTAAGACCCGGAGTTTCTGGGCTCTGCGAAATTTGTCTTGGCGCTGGAATTTATCTCGCACGTCCGGGCGGAGGCGACGAAGACGACGACGGCGGTCGGAGGTGGCCGGAAGACGCTGTCGGCGAGACAAAGGCTCACGGCCCGTGAGATAAAGGCACGGAAGGCAGCCGCGGCCCCCGACTTTCCGCACTTTTCCCCACCTTGGGTCGACCGGTGGCCGCCGTGATTTATGGCGGGAAGGTGTACAAAACCCGGAGCAAGTTTAAAAGTTTGCATGTCTTCCAGGATTTGTCGTGTCCTCGGAGGAGGCGGGGTTCGGTGGTCGGGGGCGCCGCCACGAAACGCACCGCACCAGCCGAGCCAACAAATCGGCGAGAGTCGTCCCGAGGCCAGGCCGGAGAAGACGCTCGCGAGGTCTGCGCTCGGGATGGGTTGGATTTGGTTTGGTTTCGCTGGGCTTGGGTTTGAGTTTGTGGAGGGACGCCTGGTGGTGTCGGGGTGGGCGAAGTGACGACAAGGCCCGATCCACGTGACATCGCGCTCAGGATGCGACCGAACAGCGAGTTTGTTTTGCCGTCGCATTAATCATCCGCAGGAGCCGGAGGGCGAGGGCGGGCCCCGCCGCCTCCTCCACTCAGCCGCTGCAGACATCAGTCGTTCCCTCCCCCACCCCTCCTGCATGGCCGCCATTCCGGTCGCTTCAGCGCACTCTCGTTTTCTCGCTTTGTCTCGCACGGAGTCGAATTTGAAGTCAAAGTGGAGGACGCAGTCGCAGTCGCAGTCGAGGGAAGTCCTCGGAGAATCCTTTATTTTTTCCGCTTTCCACCCGAGGAGTCCTCAATTAACGCCTAATTCTCGCCATGTGCCGCGCAGTCGACGGGGTCGCAGGACGAACATCGGCCGACAGAAGTCAACGGCGGAATCGGAATCCGAGAAGTCGGCGGAAAGTCAGGCATTTCGAAGTCAGCAGGGGAAACCGAGAAGTCGGCGGTGAAATTTTTGAAGGGACCGAGGCTCACAAGGCAGGTTCCCCGGCAGGATCTGCGACTCAGACGACAGGACCTTCGAGTTCCCAGCTCTGTCTCGAGCTGTCAATCAGCCTTAGGCGACTCCGTCCGCCGAGCTCCGTCCTCCGGTCTCCAGCTGACAGACGGCAGGAGGACGCGAAATTATCGTGGCTTCTTGGCGGGCACCAGAACTAGGTACAGGACCAGAGTCGGTTGAACGGGTTCCGACACACACACGCTGAGCGTCGGTCGCCGAAATGCAGTGACGAATTATTGAGTTGTCACCGGTGCTGGTTTGAAGGGGTTGAAGTTGCAGCCACCATGCGGCAGGCGTCCTGACGACCAAGCGACGACTGTTGGCGGCGATGCGACGACTGTTGGAACCCGCAGGTCGGCCCTCGTGGCGATGGCCGGGTTCTCCAGACACCCGACCTCCTTCAGACACGGGCTTCCAAAGCGACCCGGACTTCTCCAGACACTCGGGCCTCCTCCAGACCGACCCGTCCGACTCGGCCGGCCCGACCGCCCTCCCATCGCGTCTGGAAATGAAATAGGAGACGGAGGAAAATCCGCGGTCTCACCGGGAAGCGCGGTCTTAATTGGCCGAGCATTGCGAGGATGAAAACAAGGATGAGATGGAGGACGACGCGCATGGGGACCGTGGACGATGGACGTGGCTCAAACGACTATGCGGCAGGCGGTGCCACGGGCCTCGCTGAAAGACGCCGCTCGAGGCCGGGTCGGGTCGGGTCGCGAGCCTCAAGCCGGCCCTCGCGAGCTGCTCCTCGGTGGGGGCCGATGCGCTTTTGCCCGGCCTGCGACGACGGCGCCGATCCAATTCGAGCGCCAATTTAGCCGTGAATGGAGGCGAGTTAAACGTCGAACGGATTGAGAATGGCGGAGGCCGACACCGGACTCCGGCTCCAACTACCAACGAGCTCCACCTCCACCATCTCCACCTGCCCGGGAGCCGACTCGGTGCACCATTTTCAGAGGGACCAAAAAACGCTTTTTCAATTACGCTTTGCCAACGTGGCTCCCTCAGTGTCGACTGGCGGCTCCTTCGGGCGGCTGCGAATTCGGCGCCGGCGGCACCTGCCTTCAGTCCAGCCCCAGTGGCTCCTGTCAGTCGGTCTGTCCTTCGGTCGGTCGTCTCTCAGTCTGTCGATCTGCCTCTCAGTCGTCCCTCGGTCTCTCAGGCTGTCCCTCGGTCCTGTCGGTCCTTCAGTCTCTTCCCAGTCTGCCCCTCTTTCTCTCTGCTTCCACGAACTGCAGTCGCTCGTCGTCGGCCCCACCAGCGCCGCCCTGCGCCGGGACGTCCTGCTGTTAGCATCCAATTAAAATCGAAAATTAAATGTCAGGCTCTGCGGCGAGGACGAGGACGGTGGGGCCAAAGGTGGGTCGGAAAAGGTGGGTGGACGGGAGTTGGGTGGCCTGGAGGTGGTTCGTTCGAAAGGGCGAGGCCAGGAGGTGGCTCGGCCTGCCCGGTCGGCCCGTTGCAGCGACGTCTGTTCAGCGACTTTGTTGCTGGGCGAGCCGGGTTTCTTTGGCCTTTGTTGCAGCGGAGTCCTTTAAACCTTTGATTTAATTGAATTGCTGGCGTCCTCCCACCGCCGCTCGCTGCTCACTTGGCCGAGGCGAGTCGAGTCGAGCCGAGCCGTGCCCCAAACTCGAACCTGATCCCCAACCCCATCAGGACCCCAACTGCATCGCGACGTCGAACCCGTCACGAGTCCGTTCCAATCTGGTCCGCCTCTGGGCCCCGGACAGCGACGACGTTGGGGCGAGACGGGCCCCGCTCCCGGCGGAACGGAGCCGAGCCGTGTCGAGCAGGAGGCGCGGAGGCCGTGAGGTTGGTGGTGATGCAGGAGCGGAGCCCACACGAGTCCTTCCCGCCACTAATTAGAGCAGGTTTGGGGATCGAGGTCTGAGGTTCGGCGTGCCCATCAAACACGCACGCTGGACCTCGGCTCGTCAGGTCCTTAAAGCGGTCCACAGATTGGGGAGGAGAAGGAGGAGGAGGCTGGACGGCTGGAGCGAGGTCCTGGCGCACAAAGGAGGGGAAAAACTAATTTTCTTGCCTTCAACAGCATCGACTCGAGTCGACTCAACTCGACTCGTCTCGATCCGACCTGACGGAAGAGTTGAGTCAATGGGGACCCCTCGACCCCTGCCGTCCTTCCTCTGACCGCCCGTCCCTGCGTCCTCTGTTCGTCCGTCGGCCGTCGGCCGTCGTCCGTCCGTCCCTTGGTGCGTCTCCCACGGCGGTGCCGGGAACGTGGTCCCGTTACGTGCCACGTAAGCACAAGGTGTGTGGCCGGAGGCGAGCGAGAGCGAGGCGGGTCGTGGTGAGGACCGAGCACGGGGTTGGGGTGGACGGGGATGGGGACGGATTTATGTGCTGAATAACCAATGTCAATCAAAAATCTTCCATTACTCGGGCTGCTGCTGAGCGGCTGTCGGTGTCGCCGTCGCCGTCGCCGTCACCGCCGTCGTTGTCGTTGTCGATGTCGCCGCGGCCGCCGGTGCCCGTGGAGGGCATAAAGAATGCATGCGGAAGGCAGCCGGCGAGGACAAAGGACGACGTCGAGCTGGGGTCGTGGCGCAAACGAGAACGAGGACGACAACGAGGACACCAAGGGGACGACAGGAAGGAGGCAGAGGAGGCAAGGGAGGACGGCGGCGAGGAGGAGGAGGAGGGAAAATTTCGTGGAACGAGAAGCGATCGGAGGACGAGGAGAAGAGCAAGAAAAGTTATTCTCCTTCGATATTAAATTGCCAAAAAAACACACACGTCTGCGTATGTGTAGAGTTTTTGCCGCGCATGTGTGTGTGTGTGCGATGGGAGGGCGTGGGCGTGAGTGTTTGCGTGTGTTTGTGTGTGCGCGAGTATTCGCCATGAAGAAAAATCAATTAGGAGCACGTCACGCTGCGGAAGCTGACAATGTTCCCGGCAGCCATGCCAGCCAGGAATCGTCGGAGTCGTCGGAGTCGTCGCCCCCCACCTCGCCCTCGCCCTGAACCTCGTCCCCAACCCGCCTCAACTCGTCCACGAGCTCGCCCTGAACTTCTTCGTCCTCAAGCTCTTCCTCAACCTCGTGCTGAACCTCGTCCCCAACCTCTTCCATTTCGTCCACGCGCTCGCCATCGGGTGCTGGCGGAGCTGTCAGGGAGCCTTCGCCAGAAATTCAATCAGTTCCCTCCGTGGAGGGTCCCGTTCGAGTGAATTCGGCGAGCAGCCCACGCGATTCGATGGCCGCAGGTTGGGGGTTGGGCGTCGTGGGTGCTGGGACGTCGGTCATGGGTTCATCGTCGGGAGTCGTCGGTCGTTGGACGTTGCTCGTTGGGTCGTGGGTCGTGGGTCGTGGGTCCCCGGTCTGCGGTCCTCGGTCCTGGGTCCTCGTTCCGTGAGTCCCTGAAAACCCGCAGCGCGTCCGACTTTCTTTTCTGGCCCTCTCAATCGAGCAGCTCCACCTTCGCGCAATAGCCGAGGGATCCTGCTCGTTCGCAGGTTGGCTCGATTTGCGCGAAAAAGGGTTTCAGGGAGGGGGAGACCAGAAGTAGCTGAGGGACGATGAGGAGGAGACGATGAGGAGGAGACGAGGAGGCGGAGACGATGAGGAGGAGACGATGAGGAGGAGACGATGTGGAGGAGACGATGTGGAGGAGACGATGTGGAGGAGACGAGGAGGCGGAGACGATGAGGAGGAGACGATGAGGAGGAGACGATGAGGAGGAGACGAGGAGGCGGAGACGGTGAGGAGGCGACGAACCAGGAGGAAATGAGGTGGAGAACGAGGAGAAGATGATGAGGAGGCGACGAGATGGAGGAGGAGGACCAGAAGGAGGAGGAGAACGGAGGACGACGGAGCTGGGGCCGGTGGGGTCTGGGGGCTGATTCCATTTTGCGAGTCATTTAAAATTCGCAAGGAAAACATCATGACGCAAGTCGAGCCGTCGCCGTCGCCGACGAGCCCCGGGGCGCCGACCAGGGAAGGGGTGGAGGTGGACGAGGTGAAGAGCGAAGGAGAGGGCAGGAGAGAGGGAACGGGGCCGGATCGAGTTCGAGTTCGGGCCCGCTCCTTGTGGCGCATCAATTATTCAGGAATTTATTCAGCAGCTCCATTTTTGGCCCGCCAGAGCAAATATTTTCCAAATATAAATGGCGCGTGATTCGAACGTGCTCCGCATGTTGTTCGTGGCTCCGGTTTGTGCATGTGTGAGTTTCCGCTTGCGCTTGCGCTAGTGTGTGTTTGTGTTGTGTTGATGTTTGCACTGCGCTGATGTTGCGTGTGTTTGTGTTTGTGTGGGCGCGTGTGAATAATTGAGAGCGAGGACTGTTTGCAATCGGTCAATTAATTTCGGTGCCTCCAGGTCACAAACGGCCGACGTCGTGGGTCGTCGTCAAACGTCGTCGGTCGTCCTGGGTCGGCGTCGCCGTCGCCATGGCCCGAGGCGGCGACCGAGCGAAGCCCGATTAAATGCGAAATCTTGAGGTTTCTCCCCACCCCGACCCTCGTCCTTTCGCAACCCCCACGCCATCCTACGGTCGACGTGTCCAAGCCCTCATATCGAGCCAATCGGGCGATCGTCCTGTCGCCCTGTGGTCTCCGCGATTGTTTGTTTTCCCACTTTGATTTCCGAATAATCGCCTCGCCTCGCCTCAGCTCGACTCGCATTGTGCAACGAGTGCCCGCAGGTTGGTGGCTCGAGTACCTGGCCCCGGTCTCACCCCGGCTGACCCCGCAAATCTTCCCGAAAGCGTCCGCATCCTGTCGTCCCTGGCCCTGCCGTTGTCCTTCGTCCCCGCCACTCGACGTAATGATTTCGCTCTCTGACTCCCGCGTGCATTGTTTGTTTTTTTTACCAACCTGGTTCAGGTCCAGGTCGGGGTCTGGGTCTGGGTCCGCGTCCAGGTCCGGATTCGGTTGCCTGGTCCAGTCCCCGGTCCCTGTTGGCCGCGCTTTGTTCGCGTCCCTCGCACCGGCCCATTGTCGACCCCTCGCCTCGCGTCCTCGTCCCGTCCTCGTCCCGTCATCGACCTCGTTCTCGCCTTGGTCTTCAGCCTTTTACTCATCATCGAACTCGAACTCGTCCTCGCCCTCTTCCTGTTCCTCGTCCTCCACCTCCTCGTCCTCTCCCTCATTCCCGTCCCAGCCGTGCAGCGACCCGCGACCCGGCGACCCTTTCAGGGAATTGCATAACTTTTATTATTCACGCATTCAAGAAATTTGTTCGCAGCCACCTCGCACTCGCTTAATATCCTCACACATGAACAGCATGAGTGTGTGTGAGTGTGTGCGTGCTTGTGTTCGTGTCCGTCCTCCCTCCCCGCAAGGGACGTAAATTACTCTCGTAATGACTTCGATTCCAACTGCCATAAATCGATGGGCGATCGAGGTGGGTCGGCGACGGATTCTCGCGTGTCTCGAGCGCAGCCACAGCTATGAGTGTGAGTCTGTGAGTGTGTGAGTGTGCCCGTGCTTGCCTGTGTGTTGGTGACCGAGCTGTTTGAAGACGCTGCGGCCGGCGACTCAACGGGCCATAAATAACTGAACCTTCTTCGCCATAAATCTTGGCTCCTTTACGAGCTTCGATCGCGGCGTCGAGGGCCGGGGGACGGCGAGCAGAAGAAGAAGGGCAGGAGGGAGCCGAAGGAGAGGAAGTTCTCGCGGTATTTCACGGGAGCCCGCCCGATCGACCTGACCTGACCTGGCCTGGCCGGGTCGGGCCCGTTCGGCGTGTGGGGCTCGCAGCGGGCGCCACCCGCGGGCTCGACCAGGTGCGGCCGACCTCGGTGCAGCCGCGTCGTCTCCAGGGCAGCAGATGCGCGACGCAGTTGCAGCTGCGGCCCCGGAGGACGAGGCCGAGGGAGGGACGCAGGGATCCGCCTCCGAAGTAGTCGCAGGAACAGACGACGTTCTCGACCTCGTCGCCATCGTCAACGTCTTGGTCGTAAAACACGACATCGGCGACAGGACATTAAAATCCTTCCGCGCTCTCTCAGCGCCCGGTGCGCGGTCGTAAAACGAAGGTGCGAAACCCGTGGCTGCCGATCGACGACGAGGGCCGGACGGGCCGACGGACGGACGGCTGACTGATTGGGCGACTGACTGGCCGTAAAAATGGTTTTATGGCCTGTCGGGCTACGACGACTTCGACGTCGTCCTGGCGAAATTACGATCGGCCTCACACCTCAGCGACTCGTCGTAAACCGATCGAGGATTTGGCAGGATTTCTGTCGATTTCGATTTTACTCCTTTCGCCCGGTGGCCCGGGTGCTGTGGGAAACTGTCGCTGTCTCTTTCTGGCGCTGGCTCACCGGACGGTTGGGAGCGGAGGCAAGAGATCGGGCAGGAGACTGCGGGATCAGGAGGCGATCGGTGGGTTCACGAGACGATTGGTGGGTTCAGGAGACGAGGGCCGAGATCAGGCAACGATCGGTGCTGGAGTTGAATCAGTTGAAATAATAAAAACTGATCCGATCCGTCCCCAGGCCGTGACAATCGGAGTCGAGAGGAGACGACTTAATCCTGAGTGGATTCGTCACCTCCAATGGAATCCTTTCATCGGAGAATCAGCCGAACAAACAGACTGAGGGACGATTGACGGACGCCCTCAGCCATGCGTCGAGTGGCAAATCTCGAGCTCGATCTCGACCTGCCCGACTCCGATCGATCCGATCCGCTGCGGGCCGATGGCGATTGATTCGTGGCAATAAGAAGAAGACGAGTTCGTCGCCTCCGGCCTGTCTGGCATCGTCGACTCGGGCCGATCGTCGACCGGTCCCGCTCTGTCTGCGGCTTCGTCGACCCGTCTCGACCCGCCGCCGGCTTCCTCGAGCCCTCTCGACCCGCTTCGACTGAATCCCGTCCCAGGCCTCGACCTCGGCGTCGGCCTCGGCTTCCGGGAACGACGAGCCCTCGGTGGGCAACGCGCCGTGCCCGGGGTGCCGACGGGCGGGCGGACGGAATTCACGCAAACGCCCAGGCGACTCAGGTGTTCACCGAGCTGGTCGAGGTCGCCGTCGTCGCTGAAGATCGACGATGATCGATGAGGCCGGCGACTGCGGCGGCCCTCGACAGGAGCCGGAGACTTGTTCGTGGTGCGGGTCGGGGACCGGGTCTGGGTCCGAGTCCGTGACGAGGCCCTCGGCACAGCGGGCGCCCGAATCGCGCCCGAGTCGCGCCGCCAGACGCGATGGCGCGCAGTCGTCGAGCGAGCGAGCGAGCGAATTGCGCAGTTGCCGCGGCCTCGCGTCCTCGCGTCCTCCCCTCGTCGCGGGACGTGGCGAAGGGGGGGGAGACGAAGGAGGGTCGGTCCCTGGTGCGTCCTTGAGACCGAGGGATGGTCGGTCGGTTGTTTCGTTGGATACGCATTTGCGTTGCCGCTGCGAGTCGCTCGAACTCGCTCGATTTGCGCATCGGGATTCGGCTTCTGTTTCGGCGACCACCACCTGGCCAAACAAGTTGTAACTTGTCGGCGCTGATGCGCCATACCGACAACAACAACAACAACAGCAACACGCACACACAAATTAGTGCGAACAGTCGAGGAGCGAATGGCGAAGGGCGCAGGACGGCGGTCCAGGATTAGGGGCATCCTTGCCAATTACCGGGAAGCATGAAATTTTCAAATTTCAATTTCAATTTTCTCATTTAAAGACGAGCGGATGCCGACGAGAGCAGGGCCAGGACCCGGACCAGGACCAGGACCGGGGCCAGGGCCAGGAGTAGGAGGAGCAACAACAAATTAACAGGAGCAGCAACAAGAACAACAAGTAGAGAAAGCAACAACAACAGCCATTTGTTAAGGAGACCCTCCGAGGGTACTTAAAACCAATTGATCCGCCTACGCCGGCAGATATTTGCGGATCGGCGACAGGTAGCGCGGTCCTGGCACCCGTAGCCGACTCGACCCGGTGCGACCCTCGGGATCCGCTCCGACCCTCGCCGATCGGAGGGCCCGGTGCTAATCCCCGGATCGCCGCGCAGGAAGGATCAACCTGAACACCTGGCTTTGTCGTCCTCCCCGTCCCCGTCGCCGTCTCCGGCCCCGGGCCCGGCCGACCTCGTCCTCCGATCGCTCCAGTGAGTGATGAGGATTTCGTACCTTGCCATTGTTGAGTTTTTTTTCGCTTTCTTCCTTTCTTTCCCTCTTGTTCTCCGCTGTCTGCCGTCGTGGATCATTATTATTATTTTCGCCACGATCCCATCCCAACTCAGTCGCTGTCACTCGAGCGAGCGCAAACGAGTTGCGAGCGATCGGCAGCGGCGAGTTCGGGAGGAGGAGTTCGGCAAGTTGCGGCCCTTGGTGCGGCTCCATCGCGGGATGGTGGGGGTGCAGTCAGGAGGGGAGGAAGGGAATCCTTCGCTGGACAGGATGCCGGAGGGAGTTTCCGCTAAGACGGGACTCTTGGTGGGGGTCTAGTGAGGATTATCGACGGGAGGCTCGAGGCTGTTGAGTCTGCGACCGCTGATTCTTCCAGCTACGAGCCCTCGACCCATGAATCTGCGACCACATGCGTTTCCGACCCCATCAGGCTTCGATCCATGTGTCTTCAAGCCATGAGTCTTCGAGCCAATAGACTTCGATCTCCTTGTCTTCGACGCCGAGAGTCTTCGAGCCATGAATATTCGAGCCAAGAGTCTTCGAGCCATGAGTTTTCGATCCAGTAGTCTTCAAGTCCTGTGTCCTCGACCCATGAGTCTTCGGCCCATGAGCCGTCGACCCACGAGTCCTCCAGCCATGAGTCTTCGACCGATGAGTCCTCGATTCACGATTCTTCCAGGCTCTGCGTCCCGGCCTCTATTGTCGAGGACTGCTCCGAGGATCCCCTCACTAAACGCCTGAATCGCCGCCTGCCAGTCGCGGGGTCCCGCCGTCTGCGTCGCCCTTTGTTCGACCACGTTTAATTGATATCTCTGAAAACGACGTCGCTCGCCCCATGTTTGTTTACGCCGCGCGTCTCCAGCTGCTCGGGATGGCGATCGGCCCGACCCGGCCTCAGGCTCAGCCGCGATCACGACCACGACTAGGACGGGTCCGGGTCCGGGTCCGGGACCGGGACCGGGAACCTCCTCGAGGTCTTCGGCGTGCCGCGATCGCGCCGATCGCTGAGAGGCGAACGTAAATCATGAGCTGATTTTTTATTGCACCTCTTGCCACGTCTCATTCTCATTCTCATTCCGATCTCGTACCATTTCGAGAGTGTGGACTTTTCATTCAGCATCTCGGCGTTCGATGGCCGAAGGCGGAGACGACGATCGAAGTCGTGCTCGAGAATGGGGATTTTTTGTTGTTGGGCGATGGGCGATGTCGTTGGCGATGATTTACGGCCGGAGGGCTGGGAGCAGGACAGAGGACAAGACGACGTCGGGCAGCTGTTCCTGGGCGCGTTTAGCAGCCCATTACGACGCCTGTTAATCCGCGCCCTCCGACACCCCGACACCCCGCCACCTCCTCCACTTTGGCCACGAGTCCTTTGCGTGGGTTCCGCTTCACTTTCGATCCCCGTAATTTCACGGACTCACGCAACCGCCCTCCGCGTGCCTGGCCCTGATTAGCCGACGACCCCCGATGCACCCTCACCAGCACCATCAACCTCCCCTGCCCTCATCCCCTCGGCCCCGAGTCTTCAGTCCCTGAGCCTTCGTCTGTGCGTTTTCAAGCCATGAGTCTTCGACCAACGAGTCCCCAGCCTCGCCCGCCTCGACTCTCCGAAACAAAGTCCGAAAATCCGAAACCATCGATCAAGATGAAAAATTATTCCATCGATTTTCGCCCGAATCCCCACAAGGCGACTCAACTCGACTCGACTCGCCACGATTCAACTGGACTGGACGAATTAAACTCGTATCCATCTTGTGGTGGTTGCCCGAGGAGCTCCTGGTGGTCCCCCTTCCGTCCGAGGGGTCGGATTTGGCCAAAGCGAAGGCGACTCGTTTGTATCAGGTCCAGAGGGATCGGGGTCGGGATCGGGGTCGGGATCGGGGTCGGGGTCGGGATCGGGGTCGGGATCGGGATCGGGGTCAGGGGTTCGGGTCAAGCCTCGAGTCGGAGCTGAAGCCGGAGCTGAGGCTTCAATTGACGGAGTCCATTTTGCGTTTGTTTGTTTGGCTCGAGAATTCCCAAATTAAGGAAGTCCACATGACACAAACACATGTACACGTTCACAGACGGGGGGTTGGGGAGATTCTGAGGTGGGTCCTCGAGAGTTCCTCCTGTCCTTTGGTCGGGTGGTCAGACAAACAAATGCTTTCCTCAAAATATTTTCATTTTCAAGTCGGACGCACGCAGTCCTGGCCAACGTGTGCCACCTGGAGCCGGCAGCCGGCAGCGGGCAGCACTCGGTCCTCGCCGGCCGGATGCAGCCAGCGACCGTCCCTCGATCCAGCTTCGTCCCTGCTTTGGGCCTCCATCGTCCCCCGATCGTCCTGCCTTCGCTCCTCCATCGTCCCCTGTCGTCTCTTGTTCGTTCCTCCAACGACCCTCGCTCGATCCCGCCACAATCGCCTCAGCTTCGCCCTGCCTTCGTCCCTCCTTCGACCCTCCTCCTTCTGCGCTCCTGCACCCACGGCCACGCACTCCCGACATGCAGAAAATGACATCCGCATCCCGTGGTTCAGAGGTCGCCAGCAGCCGGCCTCGTCCTCCTGGTCCTCTGCCTGGGCGTCGTCCTCGCCTCGCCCTCTCCATCGCGCTCTCCGCCGTCCTCGCCTCGCCCACGGCTCGTAATTTCATGCACGACCCGCCCTCCTTCGCTTCCGGAATTCGCCAGGTCCTCAACCTCCACCCCCTCCTCCTCCTTCCGCCACTCCCTCTCACTCTCTCGCTCTCGCTCCCTCTCAGAGACACAGAGCCAGCAGGACCCTCGCATAACGAGTCCTCTGGTCCTTTTTCCTGCCATGCCATTCCATTCCAATTGCAATCTTTTGCTCTGCGTCTTCCGCCGTCGCCGTCGTCGTCGCCGCTGCATCGAGTCCGTCCGGCGGAGTCGACTCGATTCGCCTCGAGTCCAAGTGACCTGGCCAGACCCACCCAGTTCATCCCATCCTTCGGCCTCTCCTCCTCGTCGTCCTCCCCATTCTCCACCCCGCCCCCAGGTACGGCTTAATTCGGATGAAACCTTCGTCCATGTGCGACTCCGGGTGACTCGAGCCCCTGCCCTGCCCTGCCCTTCCTCTCCCTTCCCTCCCTCGACTGCCCTGGGAGCCGTGGTCGGGCGCACTTCCGAATTATTGCAGGCAGTCGAGGCCCGTCGGTGCCTGGGTTTCGGGTTGGGTTTGGTTGGGCGTCTGGTCCTAACGACGGAGCCGCTCCCGTCCTTTGGTCCTGCTGCGACTGCCTACGTCGCCATCGTCGTCCACGTGCAGGTCGGGGACGTCGTCGCAGCGCCAGGAAGTGCAGGGAGTCGGAGAGGGAGAGAGAAAGAGAGAGGGAGAGAGAGAGAGACAGGCACGAAATTGAAAACCTGTGGAGGTGAAAATTAAAGCCGGACTCAAGTCGAGCCAGGGTGAATCAGGAACGAGGTCCTCGGGCAGTCGAAAGTCAGGGAAGTCTTGTTGAATGCAGGCGTTTGAGGACATCAGAACCTTGAGGTTTTCGGGGACTTCAGGCTTCAGATTGTTGGTCGACTCTTGAGGACATCGGGCGTTGGGTTTTCATCATGCCCTTGACGTTCATCGGACTCTGGGTGCTCATCATGCTCTTGGTCTTCATCAGGTCCCGGCGTTCATCGGTCGCTTGGCCTTCTGGAGATCCTTGGACTCGGATCCGTCATCAGTTGCTTGGTTTCCCTCAGACACCCACAGCCGCGCCTGTGGTGAGTCACCGACCCTGGGCCGCAGGATCGCCGCGTCCGGTCGCCCCCGCCTGGCCCTCCTTCCGCCGCCCGCCGGCTGCCAACAACAGCCGCAGCCCCGCCCCTCCTTCGACCGAGCAGGGGCTCCGAGCTGCGCCTAATGGTTCCGACGCAGTGTGCGACCGACGGCCGCACCGCGTCCCCATCCGCCGCCTCGTCCCCCCCTCGTTCCCTCCCGTCTCCCTCCTCCTTCCGGTCGACGCATTTGTTGTTTCTGCTCCTGCTGCCGCCTGGGCTGTTTGTGCCAGATTGGAAGGTCTTGATACAAAAATATTGGATCTGGCAGCGGCACTGCAGATACATTTATTTGGCTCCACTTCGGCCCCGCATTTTCCACTTTTCCTGGTCGTATCCCCCTCCTCCTCCCCTCATGCAGCGGTTCCCAACCGTTGTGTCTGACCCAAACCAGTTGGACACTGGAATCTCATCTCTAACAATAAAAATAGATAATTTTGAAGATAGTAATTTTCGAAGTTTAAAATTGAGCCTTTAAAATGTTCAATAAATTATAAAAAATACTAAATAAAGCTTTTTTCTTGTTAAAATTAAAATCAAAATTGAATTCTAAAAATACTTTCAGTGAATTCTAACAGTTGTTTGTGTAATTATTAATGGTTTGTATTAATGTGGAATTTTTTGTTTGTTTTTGTGTTCATTTTATGTATTAAATAAGTATAGAAAGAAACTTTCCAATTAATGTTTTTATTGTCGATTTCAAGGTTTCAAACTTTTTCATTTCTCATAATTTCTTTTTTTAATAAAGTTTTATTCAGAACACTAGCAAAATCATTTTTGTTTTTATTGATATTTTGCCAATTGCTCCCGCAAAGGACGCCCCGCCACTTGGGAGCCCCTGGCGGCAGCGGGAGCTCGTCGTGTGTTTGTCCACATGCTTTCGGCTCCTGGGTGTGAGCGAGTGCGAGCGATCGAGCAGGAGCGGGAGGGGAGCCTGGGTGTGAGCGGAGTGAGGAAGTGAGTGTGTGTTTGTGTTCACGATGGTGTGGCTCCGTGCCCGGCATGTCTCTGGCATCGCACCATCTCGCTCGCACTCGCCCTCTCAAGCGCACTCTCACTCGCCACCAGACTCGCGCTCGCACTCACGTCGCTCTCACGTCTCTCCGCCGCGCTCCCTCCGCCGAGCGAATCCTCCTCGGCTCTCGTCTCCCAACCGATGCCCTTCG
This sequence comes from Coelopa pilipes, assembly GCA_947389925.1. NCBI lineage: Eukaryota > Metazoa > Arthropoda > Insecta > Diptera > Coelopidae > Coelopa > Coelopa pilipes. The sequence goes on from OX376696.1 coordinate 8,842,194, forward strand.
GTTGCCATCGTCGTCGCCGCTGTCGTCGCAGTCGCCGTCGCCGTCGCCGTCTCCAACCGACTTCGGCTAAAACATAAGCAAGTTAAATGGAAACTTTTCTTGCTTGTTTTTGCTTCTTAGATTGCTTTTAAATTACTTTCTCTCTCTCTCCCTCTTTCTCTATGGCTCTGTCTTTGTCGTGCTCGTTCTCTCCCCCTACCTCTTACTCGCTCGCTCTCTGCTCTTCGCCCGAACCGACTCCGGCTCATTCGCTCGCCCTTCGCCTCTTGCCTGAGCCCCGCGCTCCGGACAAGGCGTGCGTGGACCGTAGGGTCGGCTCATGTTGTTGTCGTTGTCGTTGTTGTTGTTGTTGTTCGTGTTGTTCTTGTTGCAAGCCTTCGCTGTTGCCGGCCTCTGGAGCCCCGGGGCGTGGGGTTTTTGCGAAGCCCGCTCGGGGCGAGAGGGCGGGGTGCGCGGAGGAATACACGTAATTCCAATACTCACGTTAACAAGTATTTAGCCACACACACACGCACACACACACGCGAACACAGTCGCCTGCACTCACTCGCACGGGAGCCCGCCATCTGCACACGCGAGTCAGAGCGAGAGCGAAGACGGCAGCGAGTGTGGCGCGAGTTGCCGGAGAGGGAGGTCGGTTCGGTTCGGTTCGGTGTGGTTCGGGTAAAGTGCGCGTGTGAGTGTGTGCGGGTGTGTGTGTGTGAGTGCGCGCGCGGCTGACAGCTTAAGCGAGCATAATGCTTCCAGGAAATAAATAACTGCGGAGCGCGGCGACACGGACGAAGACGCCAAATCCCCAGATCCGCGCGCGCCCACCCCTGGACGACCGCCTCCCGTCCGCTGCCCCTGGGTGACCGCCCCACGCCACTGGACGACCGCCCACCCCGCGCCCGCCTCTGGTCGTTCGCCGAAGACACGAAGAAACGAGTTCGACGGGACGCGAGGGACCCAGGAGGCGGCGACGACGACAGCGCCGACAGCAACGACAACGACGACAACGACGGAAAAGACAACAACTACAACGATAACGACAACAACAACGATTAAGACAACGACACGACGACGTCGACCACGGCGAATGAGTGGACGGCAAAAAAGACGCCATGCCTCGGCGCATTAGGAAGCGCCCGGGGAGCCTGGAGGAGGCCGGTGGGGCCGTAGGGGCCGTGGAGGTTGGCGGAGGCCGGCGGAGGCGGTGCCGGGTGCGACCGGAGGTTGCTCGCCGCGGACAGCCGCAGCCGCAGCCGGCGCCGCTGCTTGGCGGAGCGTTATTAGGATTAGATAAGCTCTTGCAGGAGGCGGGGTCAGGGATGCGACGATGGACGAGCCCGAGGAGGTCGAGGAAGAGGCGGACGTGGAGGACGATGCGGAGGAGGGCGGACGGGGGTGCCGCGTCAGGGCAGGACGAAAAGGCTGGTGATGAGGACGAGGCCATGGCGGCCGTCTCTCGACGCCCCAAACACTCCCAGAGCCCCCCCCACACACACACAAACAGACCCACCTCACACACTGCCTGAGCCCCGGGCCCTCGCCTCGGTCGTCGCGCCTCGGTCCTCGCACTCGCGACTCGCGACTCGCGCCATCTTCGCGTCGTCCGTCGTGGCGCCCAATCCATGCGCAGGGCCGGGAGGCCGTGCGTCAAAATGGAGTCCGTCAGCCGGGCGGCGGCGCCGCGGAGCGACTCCAGGCGATGGGTCTGCAGATGAGGCCTGGACGGCCCGGACCGGACCGTGTGGATTCAGGAAATGGGGACTTGGCAGTCGATCCAGAGGGATTTGGAGACGATCCAAAAGGAGTCAGGAATCGATTCGAAAGAAGTCTGAAATGTATTCCAAGCATCCGGAAAGAGTCTGTAATCGATCCAAAGGAATTCCGCAATCGATCCCAACGACTGTGGAGACGATTCGAAAGAACTCGACAGTGAATTAAATCGAAAATAACTCGGCAATCGTGCCAAAAGTCTCGCCAGTCGCTCCGAAGACTGGGAACGGAATTTGCATGCGATCGCAAACGCCATTTGATCCTCGAAGGAAGGGAAGCCGAGAGACGGGAATCCTTCGATCGGATTCGGATGGCGGGTCGGGTTGCGGCCGACGCCCCGCCCCCCGTTGAGCCCGCCACACCCACCACGGCGAAAGGGTTGCGTCCGTCCGTCCGTCCCTGGTGCCCGCCGGGCTTGGCTCGCCAGGCAAACAGGTTTCCCACGATCGCATTCCGGCGATCGCGCTCGAAACGAGGCCTCAATTACCCACGTCTCCGTCTCCGTCCCCGACCCTCGCGCTCGACCCCTCCCGCCGGCCCTCGCCACGGCCTCTGCCAGGCAGGAGCGCCCCGTATCGCCGTCGACATCTCGGAGCTGCCGAGCTCTAATTGCGCGGACCAGAAACCGAGGAGAGCGAAAAAAATTAGGGAAAAAAATCGAACGAAATCCGTCCGGTCCGCCGCCGTCGTCGTCGACCCTGCGTCGAGCAATTTCGCATTCCGCCGATTCCGCTCGGCCCGATCCCGATCCCGGTCCCGATCTAGATCTCGTCCTGGCGTCGCCGTGGGTCGGGGCTCGGCGGGGCCGGGCGGACGAACGGACGGATGGAGGGAAGGAGCGAGAGATGGGAGGACGGACGGACGGACGGACGGACGGACGAAGGCTAGCAACAGCTTGCAGGAAAATGCTTCTCGAGTTACGCCGCCGAATCCGACGTTGTTGTCGAGTTGTTGTTGCTGCTGCTGCTGCTGCGGGCTGGTGTGTTGCGGTTGTTGTTGTTGAAGCTGTTGATGCCGCCGTTGTTGCTGCGGCGGCGCAACACAAAACAGTAATCAACGGCCGACAACAACAAAGGGCCGATTTCAAAACGGCACCAGGAGCGAGACAGAGCCAGGGCCAGGGCCAGGGCCTGGCCCAGGAGCACGACCAGGACCAGGGCCAGGACGGAGCCAGGACCAGTAGCGAGTGCGGGGCCGGACGGACGGCGACGGCGGTTCGCAGGGCGGCTCCGCCTTTATCAGATCGGCACGAATGGCATCGGATCGGATCGGTTCGGATCGCAGGGGTCGGGGCAGGGAGTCGCGGCGACGAGCGACTCGAGCGAGGACGGGAAGGCCGTGGATCGCGGATCGCTAATGAGAGGACCGAGGGTGAGGGGATCGAGCGATGGTGAGGGGACCGAGGACGAGGGGCTCGGATCGCGCCGAGGCGACCGAAGCGAGGGACCGGATCGCGATCTCAGGTGGTGGTCGTGTAATGGAAGATCGCAGATCGACGGGATCAGCGCGCAAATGGATCGCGCAATTAAATGGAGGCGAGTGAGCGAGCGAGGGGAGGGGATGAGTAGAGGGAAGGGCGGAGAGCGTGGATTGCAGGGACCACAGAAGGCGGCCCTCGGATTGGGTTTCGCCGCCAGGCCAGGGAGGTTGCGCAGACCAGCGAATGTGGGAGGCTGCGATCGCGGATCGATTTCACCCGGCCACGCAGCCGACGTCCCTCGACATCCGCCCGCCTCTGTCTACGGAGCGGCCTCGGTCTCCAGCCACGGCCGCCGCTCATCCTGCCGGCGGCTTCCTGCGGGCCGGCAACAGTCATAACGCATCGAGCACTTCCGAGGCGGAAGCCCGGCCTGACAGGCCGACATCTGAACGGACACGTGGCTTTGTTCGCAGGACGATGGCGGCGGCGGCGGCGGCAGCGGCGGCGGCGAAGGACGAGGAAGCGACGACTGTCGACTGTCGGCTGTCGGACGTTCGGATGGACAGGCAGAGGAAGGCGGCGGCCACGGGCCCTGGCAACGGCCAAGCGTCCGGTCAAGCCACGAGGGAGGAAGTCGTGGGGCCGGACGCAGAGCGCCGGTCACGGTCCCGGACTCGGCTGGGAGCTGCGGAATTATGCGGAAGAAACACGTCAGCGTCGGACGTCCCGGCCTCATCCACGGTCTCCTCCTCCGTCTCTGCCTCGGCCTCGCCCCCACTCACTTTGGCCGCAATCGGACCAACTTAAACATTAAACTCGAAGAGTTAAACTTGCGCCCGACTCGCAGATTTTAATCTTTCAAAGTTTCTGCTGCTCGCCGATCCCACAGCAGCCAGTGGCCTGTCCCGTCCTGTCCGGTCCTGTCCTGTCCCCGCCCTGACACTTGTGAGACGGCGTCTGCCGGCTCCTGCTCCGGACGTCGGCCTCCGGTCGCCCGACTCCGGACTGATGCATGCTACGGCCGGTCATCGATGCGGAAGCCCTCGCCCCCCTTGCCCCCGTTTCGTTCACCCCAACTTCGCCCTCGGTCAGGAACTCGGACTCGGACTTGGAGTCGGACTCGGACTCGAGCCGGACAAAGTTTCGCCGGGGCGTCGCTGGGCGTCCGTCCGGTGTCGCCTCGAGCGTTGTTTGCGTTTCTGCTTTGATGCCGAGATGCGTCGGAGTCGGCGGCGTCGTCGTCGTCAATGGTGAGGCGGCTGCGTCGGCGTCCCTGGGCCGGGCGGCGACGGCGAGGGACTTCGGAAGCACTTGTCGTCTGAAACCCGGGCCCAGCTTCCTCAGCCCTCCTTCCACCGCCCCCCTCCTCCGCCGGCGGGCCTCCGAGCTCCTAATTAGCACGCCTTCAAGGGGCGCCTCTCGAGAAACGGCGGCCTCTCCAGGACGCCTCCGTGCCTCCGCGACGCCGACCCACCTTGGCGAGGTGTCGTCGCTGCGACGACGCCTCTGGAGGGCTCTCGCTTGGCAGGAGGTTCGTCCGAAAGCGAGTGAGAGCGAGAGAGCCGTCGAATGTGAGGAGGGCGAGCCTTTCTAATTGCGGAGAGAGAGTTTGGAACGATTTTCGAGGAGATTTCGTTTTGCACGAGTTGAAAACAGGGAGTTAGGAGAGTGAGTTACAAGACAAGAAAAAAAAAAAAAAACAACAATGAGAGAAGGCTTAGGAAAAATGAGAGAGTGGGGTTTTCAATAGAAGTTCAGAATTGCGGAGGCCGTGTTGACATACAAGGGAGTGGGAATTCAATTGCAGTTGACCCCGGGAGCAGGTCCAGAGCCTCTTTTTTGACCCACACCTCGACACACCGATGCTGGTGCTGCTGATGTCCCTGCAACTAGTGGTCACCTAATTAGTGGTCACCTCGGTCGCCAATAGAACAGGGAGGGGTCAGAGGTCGCCTTCCCCATGGCAGGAACGATGGAGGCCACTCGATTGCGGTCCTTCGGCCGACTGGGCGCCCCCTCCAGCTCGAACGTCGTGCAGGAATCGACGGCGACGGCGACGGCGACGACGACATGGGTCGTGAACGAGTGTCGGTGTCAATCCGAGCGGAAAATAACGGCATTAAGCGAATTAGGGTCGAGCCAATCAAAGACGAGTGCGCGGGGCGGCGGCCGCTCTCAATGGAGCCCATTAAGATTTATTCGTTCGCTCGCTCCTCGCTCCCCCCCCTCGCTCGCGGCATTTAAAAATGTGCTGAGGCGACGATCCCGACGGACGGAGAGGCGTCGAGGGATCGGGTGAGAGACGAGCGACGAGCGACGAGCGACGGACGAGAGGAAACTGCCGACTCGGCAATCGGCGAAGAAAGACTTCGGGACTCGCGCTCCGCGGACCCGGGCGGACTCGGATCGACAGGCGGTGGGAATTCGCCGACGCTGCAGTTCCTTTCAGGACGCGGCCCCCGACGGTGCAGAAGCCCCGACTCCCGTCCTCCGACCCCGGCCGCCCCGCCCCGCCCCGCCCAACACCCACAGTCTCAATTGGACTTGCTTAATTGGACCAGACGATGGCGATGGCGATGGCGATGCCGACTTGGCGGACGGACAGAGCGGATGGAATGAGAGTCTCCCGGGCCCCTTGGCCGTCGGGGGTGCCTCGGACGAGAGGACGTATTAATTTCAAGAGGGCAGTCGAGGCGGATTCCGTTGGTCCGCCCGTTGGTCCGCCCGGCGGGGCGGGGTCCGGGGCGACGTCGGTGCCATTGTCAAGCGACAATTTCAATTTCAATGCGCACGGAGCTCATTGTCGCAGTCGGCTGGCTGGGCTGGGCTGGGTTGGGATGGATCGGATCGGGGCGGCGGAGCGGGAGGAGGAGGAGAGAGCGGTGGCGGCTGAGGTGGGGCTCGTCGTCGTCGTCGTCGTCGTGGGATGTTATCAGTGCGGTCAGCATCTTCTTTGTTATCGCGACATCTGGAGGAGCGACCCGTGAAACGCTTTGTGTGCGCCCCGCTCGTTGCGCGGGGGGGGGGCGGGGGGCGGGGGCGCCTTACATAACGCACGGAGCCAGCGATTGGCGTCGTCGACAAAAACTTCCGACCCCCTGAAAAATTCATGAGCTTCGGTCTCGCTGCGACACGACTCAAGTCGAGTTAATTCGAGTCGTGTCGCGAGAAGGGACGAGGCGGGAGGAGACGCGGCGAGTCGGGTCGGACCGAGATGAGCCGAGTCGCGTCGGGGCGACTCCGACGTGGACCCGACTTCAGCGCGGTTCATCTCCGTTCATCTCCATCGGGTTGGGGGCTGCAGGCTGGCGGAGATCAGAGGCTGACGACTCGAGGCTGGAGGCGATGCTCGGTGGACGAAGTTCAACGGTCGATGCTCGTTGTTCGATCCTCAACGGCCGGAAGGCGAGTTGGAGTCGCTCGGCCTCGGGCTCAGCTTCGGCCCACTGTGCCTCAAGTCGCGATCTCGCCATCTTCCACGCCCGAGCCCAACAACAACAAATTGCGGCGTCGCGTCGAGCAATTGGAGCCAATTTGAAAATGAGCGGCGACCGCGCGTCTCTCGTCGCGCCGCGCGCCGCGCGCCGCCTGACGCCGCCTCAATTGGCTCCGGCCGGCGACGAGACTTCGGCAAATTGAGGGCTTCCGCCAGGAAAATGGCGGCCCCATGGCGATGGCGGTCGCGATGACGCTGGCGATGGAGTCGCGACGTCGCTGCCGCCGTCGCCGCCGGACTGGGACTGGGCCTGGCCCAATTTCGTATGCGTCCGCGCGTCTCTCGGACGCCCGCGTGCATTTCCAGCGAAACTTTTCATTTTCACCAAAATTCTGGCGTCGCCGTCACTCGCTCGCTCATTCATATGCAAAAGAGCTGCCGGCTATTGTTGCTGATGTCGGCGTTGTTGTTGCCGCCGGTGCTGGAAGAGTTTTCCATTTCGATTGTGGCCGCGGTCGAGGGCGGGGACGCGCGACGAGACGAAACGAGCCGAGACGAGACGGAGGCCCTGAAATCGAACTTGAATTCGAAAATTCCGTCCGTCCGGCCGTCCGTCCGTGCTCGGATCCATTCAAGCGACTGCGTCACTGGGACAACGGCGTCAGTCACTGGGCCGTCGGGCGAAGGTGGCCAAGTTCCGCCAACACAACAACAACAACGATGGCAATGGCGAAGGCAACAACAACAATGGCAATAGCAATAGCAATAACAATAGCAATAGGACCGACAGCAGTCGCCACAACGGGCCGGCGTCGTCGTCGTCGTCGTCGTCGACCAAGCGACCGAGTTCCTCCCGCCGGCGGACCTGGACAAAGGACTCTCGGCGCTGGGCCGGACCGGGCCGAGTCGGGCCATTGTTGTTGCGAAACAATGCCGGGAGATGGAGCCGGACACGCCGTAGTTTGCATGGCCGGCGGGCCCATGGGGTGAGTCGTGGGACGGAGTGTCGACGGGGTCGGGTGAGGCTCGGCTGGCTGCCTCTCTTGACATCGCAATCGACGGCGACGACGACGACGACGACGACGACGACGCATCGCATGGAGTCGGGCGAGCCGATCGTGGCCGAGTGGCGACGAGGGGGCGACTTTTTTAGAACGGGCGGAGTCGTGTGAGGACGAGCGGCGAAGTTCGCAGGAGCCGAGTGCGGCCGAGCGAACGGAGTCGTCGGCAGCCGAGCGGAGAGGGACGAAGTGGACTTGGTTGGGTTTCGTTTGGTCTCGTTTGGTCTCGTTTGGAGAAGAAGAACAAGCGGCCCGAGTTCAATGACACATTTTGTTGCTATTGCTCGAGGCGGCTGCGTTGGGGTCGACGACTACTATGATTGTTGTTGTTGGTGTTGTTGGCGCCAGTGTTGCCACTGCGAGGCGGCGAAGGTGCACTCGCTGGACGAAGGGGGCGTGGGCGTGGGCGTGGGGGGGAATCGTTTGCATTCGGCTCAGCCCCCGGCAGCGTCGCCGGCGCCAACCGAGGGTCTCTTGGTGCGAGGTCCTGATGACCTCGACGACCTCGTCCCCTACCCCTGAACCCGACCGCCGCCCGACCTGTTGCCGCCCGACTCCGGCCGCTCGCCGGCGGCAACAAGTGGGACGACGGCACAATGCGGCGTAATCAGCGCAACAAAAACAATTAATAACTTTATTATCGGCCCTGTCTCTGCCCTGCCCTTGGCCTTTGCAGGATTGCGAGCGACGCCGGGCTTTGTCTCGACTCCCTCCCGCCCCGCAACAGGGTTTTGCATTGTTTCGTCCTTGTCTATTTCGCATTTTATATTGTTATTGTTATAGCTATTGCCGTTGCCATTGTTGTTGTTATTGTCGTCGTCGTCGTCGTCGTCGTCGTCGTCGCTCTTCTTGTTGTTGTTGTTGTTGTTGCCTTCTATTGTGGTTGCTGCTCCGTTTCATTCAATGCGATTCCGATGCCGATTCTGATTTCGATTCTGCTTCCGCCTCCCTCCGCCGCCTCTCGTCAGCGCCAGACTCGTCCCGTCTCGTCTCGTCTCGTCTGGTCCCGTTCCGTGCCATGCCATGCCAAGCCGTTCCGTTCCCATTCCGGTCCTCTTCGTTTCTGTGTCACTCAATTCGATTCATTCGTTTTCCCTTTGATGTTGTTGTTTGTTGTTGCCACCATGCGTTTGTTGGTGTTGTTGTTGCTGTTGTTGCTGTTGTTGCTGTTCTTGTTGTTGCTGTTGTGGCCGCCGCCGAATGATTTCCTTCTTTTTGTATATTTTTCGGTGGGTTTGATGTTTGTGTTTTTTCTTCCATTCTCTCTCTCTCTCTCTCTCGCGCTTTGTTATACATTTTTCATTGTGCATGTGATTTTTTACAATTTTCAGCAACAACAACAACAAATACCATACCATCGCCATTCGCAGCGGCGACAGCAACAAAATACGCGACAGTGGCTGGGACGACGACTGCGACTGCGACTGCGACGTCGACGCCAACAGCGTCGTGGTCGTTGTTTCGAATTTGTGTTTTTATGTGATTTTCTAGACGCCGTTTTGTTGTTGCCGCCGCTGCTGCGGTCGGAGAATGTTTTATGCAGTGTTGCCACCGCTTGTTGTTGCTGTGGCGGCGGCGCGGCGTCGACGCCAGTTGTTGCCGGCGTTTGTTGTGGAACAATTAAACTCTTTGCAATGACCTTGACTTTGTTTCCTTTCAAAGAGCGGCCCACACTGAAGCCTCCATTCAAAGTGCCGTTGGGAGCTTTTATTGTTGTGCCCATTGTTGTTGTTGTTGTTGTTGTTGCGAGGATGTTGCCCCCTTTTCACAATGGACTCGCTCGCTTTGAGCCGTGCGAAGCCCGGCAGCCGGCGAGCGTCTGGCTTCGATTCGTATCGGATTCTGCTCGGCGCCGGCGTTCGTCGGGCGTCGGGCGTCGGGCCGACTCGAGAGCGACGAAGGCTTCGTCCGTCGTGGGCTCGCTCGTCGTTGGCTTCGTCCATTGTTGCGGTCGTGTTGAACCATCGGAACAGGCGACGGCGGCGGCGGCGGCGGCGTCGTCGTTTCATAACGGTGAAAAGGGCGAGAAGGCGGCGAGAGCAGTGGAAACTCATTTGAAACGTCATCAACGCAGCAACTTCTCCGACCTCGCTCGCTCCCACCCACACTCGGTCGGTCGGTCGCTCTCTCCGTCCTGCTCGCACCGGCCGACTCCCGTTCGCTGACCTCGCCCACGATCTCTTCCGTCAACGGCCGCCGTCTCGCTCGTCCTCCCGCCGACGCCCCCCGCCGCACGCATTCGGCTGCGGTCGGGTCGGCGGAACCGGTGGGAGCGGGAGAGTGGGAGAGCGAGAGAGAGCGACAAGTGACGCGGGCTGACGTTGCGTCACAACTGCGGACGCCGTGATAAGGAGGAGGGCCGACAACAACAACAACAACTACCAGACGCTGACAACAGACAATAACAACTGCAATAATAACAGCAATAACAATAACGACAAGAACAAAGGCAAACGGCAATCGCAGCAACAGCAGCAACAACAACAACGCAAACAATCGGCGCGGCGCCGCACAGAATCCCAACAATTGTTGCCATCGATTTTCCATATCAGCAGCGACACATGTTGCTGCGATTCCCCGGACCGGTCGGCTCGTGTGTGAAGCGCTCTGTGTGTGTGTGTCTGTGTGTGTGTGAATCGCCCGGCGATCGGGCGGGCGCCGAACAACGTGCGAAAATTTCGACACTCGCCGAAACCGAACCCGATCCCGTCGCCTTCACCTGTTGCCGTCGGTGCGGTGGGCGGCGGTCGCAGGTCGGGGCACGAGGGACCCAGGGCGCAAGGGCCGGGACCGGAGACGATTCTCAGCGAAAATCGCGTGAGTTCGCATCGCTCTGACGTCCTCCGCCGTCGGTCGGGAGGGCGCGAAACCCGTCCGGGCCTCCCGAATGACCCTCGGATGACATTGAACGGAGCCGACGGAAGCTCGTCCGCCAACCACCGACCACCGACCGCCGACCGCCGACCCACGACCAACGCATTCCTCTGTCGTCGCCAACGACGTCGGCAGCGACGGCGACGGCGACGAAACTTGGCAACGCCGCCTGCCATAACGCGTGGTCTCGGTTTTATGGCAGCTCCCGGCCGTCGTCCCCAGCCGCCGTCGCCGCCCTGCCATTCGCCGCCCGTCACGTTGCCGCGGACGCCGTCGTGCAATATGTTGCATTACATCGGCGTCCAGAGCAGCAACAACATCGGCGCCCATTCACCAATAACAACAACGCCCGGCGCTGAAAGGAGGAGGAGGAGATTCCTCTCACTCTCTCTCGCTCGCTCGCTCGCTCGTCGCTAGCACTCTGGCGGTTCGCCGCGCCGTCTGCCGGGTCGCCGCAACGAGCCGGCAGCAGCGACACGAGCCGCGTACAGTTGTTGGCCCGGCGGCAGCAGCGGCAACAGGGACGACGACGACAACGGCAGCAACGTCGGGCCGGGCGAGAAAGAGTCGGCGCGTCGGTTGCCGGATGGGACGAAGCGAGACGAGGCGAGCGAACGCATTGGTGCCTCCTCGCGAGCGCTCGTCCGATTGGCTGGCGGCCGTCGGTGGATGGCGCGCTGCGCAAAATCCGGCCCACACCACGGCTCGGGCTGTCACGGCTCGTGATTTACGCTGTTCGCCGCCGCGCACACGAACGCACGCTCGCACTCACACTCGGCAACCGGCACTCGGCTCACTCGCGGGCTCTCGTCGCTCACTCTCATTCTCACTCACACTGGCGCAGCACGAAACGCACGGCGAGGCCGCGCCTGCGAGTGTGTGCGAGAGCCACAGACACTGGGTCTGCGCTGTCAAACCGAAGAACTCGAGCAGCCCCTGTCGTGCCGTCCCTGTCGCTCGCCCAGCGGCGGGCGGGCAGCGCGCGTGCGTCGGAAGAGCTCGGCACCAAGTCGCCGGTGGAGGGAGTGAGTGAGTGACTGAGTGAGGGAGCGAGTGTGTGTCGTGTTCGTGCGAGTGCGAGTGCGGCGAGAGCGGAGAGAGTGGACGGACCGACGGTCGGCTGGATGGAAGGCCGGACGGACGGACGGACGGACGGACGGCGAACGGTCGGCCGCTACGGTTGCGAGAGGAGATTCCTCCTCGTCCCGTCTGGAACAGGTTTCGCGCTCGGCCCCGCGTCGTTGCCGTCGTCGAGCGAACGTTCGTTCCGCAGTCGTTCGTTCACAGCCGAGGCCAAGACCGAGTCAGAGCCACCGACCGAGACCGAGCCCGAACACGAGCCCGAGCCCGAGACTGAGACCGAAAACGACACCGAGCCGACCAACGCGACAGCAAATCGAAGTTCGCTCCCAGCCCTCGCGTTTTCACGTGCGTGTGGCAGTGTGTGTGTGTGTGTGCACGCGAGCGAGAGTTTGCTGCGTTGGGAGTGTGTGTGAGTGACTCTCAGCTGCAGCGGTGTGCGTGCGTGTCCGTGTGCACTCCTCGCGTTCGCCGCCGCAAGAGCGACGGCTGGGATTCATTTGCGTTTTGTTCTTCGGCGATCGCTGTCGTGTCGTGTCGCATCGCATCGCATCGCAACGAATCGCACCGAGTCGAGTCGAGTCGCTTTGATTCGGCCGAACGCACCTGGAACGCAACGTCAGCCCACCACCGGGCCATCGACGACGCACCCGGAAACAGCCCGAGCCACACTCGCCCCGATCGCCGTGATCGACCAGTGCAACCAGTGCCGAGACCTGTGAATACGCGATTGAAACAAAAGAAAGTAAAAAGAAAAACAAACAAATCAAACAATCGCACGCCGCAACAACATTTGTGAAATAATCGCGATCGAGATCGATGTCGCAATCGAGATTGAGATTGAGATCGAGAACGTGAACGAGAACCAAAACAAAACAATCGCGGTAGCAACAACAACAACAACAACAACAACAATAACAAATACAAGAGCATCGCGAATTCGTTCGAACATGGTTTCAGAAAATGTTCAAAGTGTCCACTAAGGCCGCCCCCGTCTCCCCGCGCGAACCCGCTTCTGATACCGTCGAGTGCCAAAAACCAAAAGAGAATCAAACTAAGAGAATATAAAAACTAAATCCGAAATCAAAACCAATATTAAAAGGAGAACCAAACGAGATCAAAACTAAAACTAAACACAAAAACCTTTTGGTTTGGAAAAAGCCGCAAAAATAAGCAAAATTGGAAACAGAAATTAAATCAAAAGTTAAACAAGAAACGAAATCACGCCACAAACGGCGCCCACTGGAAGTGAAGTGAAGAGAAAATAACGGTAGAAACGAGCGCGCCGAAAGAGACAGATCGGCTGTCGCTTGTGCAGTCGATTGCGATTCCGATTCCGATACCGATTCCCATTCCGTTCTTCGCTCGATCGATCCTCGGCCTCGACCCGCCGCACGAACCACGAACCACGAACCACGAACTCCGCGATCCCCACCCGACGAGGCACGAGCGCGGGAACCCGAGAGCCGCGTGAGCCACGTGAACGGGTGAACGGCTGAGTTCCGGCTGAATCGCCGAAGATGCTCACGATGGAGTCGGACATGAAGGGCGGCATCCTGCACGCCACGATGCCCCCGCACCACACCTCGGCCCTCCACGGGCACGCGGCGTCGCCGTACAGCGCCCTCGGGCCGCTGATGAACCTCGGCCAGTCGCACCTGGCCCAGCAGCACCTGTCGAACCACCATCACCACCACCACATGACCTCGCACCTGACCGCCGCCAGCCAGAGCGGGTCGGCGGCAGCGGCGGCGGCGGCGGCAGCAGCGGGCGGCGCCCTCAGCTCGCTGCAGTCGAGCATGGCGAACGCGATGAGCGGCGCGGGCGTCCAACAGCAGCAGCAGCAGCAGCAGCAGCAGCAACAACAGCACATGGGGCACGGCCACGTCTCGCCGATCCACAGCGGCAGCGACCTGAGCCCCACCCAGTCGTCGCACACGAGCGTCGGCAGCCACCACATGACGTCGCCGGGCCAGGTCCAGGCGCACCACCAGCACCACCAGCAGCAGCAGCAGCAGCAGCAGCAGCAGAGCATGGGAAATGCCAGCAACAACAACAACAATAACAATAACAACAACACGAGCACCACCAACAAGAACCAGGCGAACGCGGACCGAGTGAAGCGGCCGATGAACGCGTTCATGGTGTGGTCGCGGGGCCAGCGCCGCAAGATGGCCTCGGACAACCCGAAGATGCACAACTCGGAGATCTCGAAGCGGCTGGGGGCCCAGTGGAAGGACCTGTCGGAGGCGGAGAAGCGGCCGTTCATCGACGAGGCGAAGCGGCTGCGGGCGGTGCACATGAAGGAGCACCCGGACTACAAGTACCGGCCGCGCCGCAAGACAAAAACCCTGACCAAGGCCAAGGAGAAGTACCCGCTGGGCGTCGGCGTCGGGGTCGGGGTCGGGGTCGGCGGCCTGATGCAGCCGAACGAGCCGGGGACGCCGACGCGCAACGGCAACGGCGGCCAGATGTCGTCGGCGGCGGTGGCGGCGCAACAGGCGGCCGCGGCGGCGGCTGCGGCGGCGGCGGCGGTGAACCGCGACATGTACCAGATGACGGCGCCCAACGGGTACATGCCGAACGGCTACACGATGATGCACGACCCCTCGGCGGCCGCCTACCAGAGCCAGCACTCGGCCTACATGGGCAACTACCACCACCGGTACCACGACATGGGCCAGATGCACCAGGCGGCGGCGGCCGCCTCGGCCTCGAACTACATGAACGCCTCGGCGGCGGCGGCGGCCGCGGCGGGCCCCGGCTACGGCATGTACGGCACCGTCTCCGGCGGCCAGACCTCGCCCTACGGCGGCCTCCAGCAGCCCGGCTCGCCCTACAGCGGCGGCGTCCAGCAGCAGCAGCAGCAGCAGCAGCACCAGCAGCAGCCGGGCTCGCCCTACGGCATGGCCGGGCCGCCGGGCTCCCAGGTGTCCTGCCAGAGCCACAGCCCCAGCGACTCGAGCATCAAGTCGGAGCCGGTCTCGCCCGGCCCGATGCACCCCAGCGCCGCCCAGAACCCCACCAGCGTCAGCCTCAGTGTGAATGTGAACAACAACAATAACAACAACAACAATAACAACAACCACATCATGAAGCGAGAGTACGGGAGCGCGCAGCAGGCGTCGTCCGACCTGAGCCATCTGATGAACATGTACCACATACCGGACGGGATGCAGGCGGCCGCGGTGGCCGCCGCCGAGCACCAGCGCAGCCTGATGCACTACCAGAACAGCTCGCCGGAGCTGCAGCAGCACCAGCAGCAGCAGCAGCACCAGCAGCACCACCAGCAGCAGCAGCAGCAGCAGCACCTCCAGCAGCAGCAACAGCAGCACCAGCAGCAGCACCCGCAGCACCCGCACCCCCACCACCACCAGCCGCACCAGCAGGCGATGCGCGCGATGGCCCCGCTCGCCCACATGTGAGAAATGGCCGCCTCCTTCGGACAGTCCTCGGAGGGCGCCGCGAACGCCTCCGCCGCCTCCCTGTCGCTGGCGCCCTCGCCGTCGCCCGCCTCCACGCCCTCGGCGGCCGCATCCGCCGGTGTCGCCTGTGTCGCCGGCGCGGCCTCGGCAGCCTCGGTCGCGTCGATCGCCTCGATCGCCTCGCTCTCGCCGGCCTCCGTCTCGGCCTCGGTGTCGGCGGCCGCCGCCGCGATCATCTCGAGCGCCAGCCAGGCCGCCGGGCCCCACCATCACCACCACCACCTGGTGGCCAACGCGTCGCTCCACCACCACCCGCATCTGAGCCACCACCACCACCTCCAGCACCACCACCAGCACCACCAGCAGCACCTCCTGCAGCACCAGCCGGCGCACCTGGAGCTCGACCCGGCCCAGTCGGAGCCGCCGCAGCAGCAGCAGCAGCAGCAGCAGCTCCAGCACTCGCTGCACCAGTCGCTGCACGCGTCGCTGGCCTCGCCGTCGCAGTCGCAGTCGTCGTCGTCGCTGCTGTCGTCCGCGTCCTCGTTGGCGGCCTCGCACCACCTGCAGTCGCTGCACTCGCAGCTCGCGCTCGCCTCCGTCACAGCCGCGGGCTCCGGCTCGGGCGCCTCCTCGAGCAGCTCCTCGCTGAGCGGCGGCCTCGGACTTGGCGTCGGCGGCGACGGCCTCCTGCTCAGCTACGTCAACGGGGGAGGCGGCGTCGGTGGCATCGACGGCAACGGGAGCCTCAGCGGCGGCCCCAGCCCGACGGCCTCGGGCTCCTCTGGATCAGGAGCCGGCCGGTCGTCGGCCCACTCGCTGCCCGCGCACTCGCCCCTGCAGCCCTACGGCCAGCACGGCTACCTCCAGGGCATCGGCAGCGTCGGCAGCATCGGCAGCAGCAGCAGCAACTGCTCCGCCTCGGCCTCGGCCGCGGCCGCGACCACCGTCGTCTCGTCGTCGGCGATCGTCGGGCGGCTGACCGGCGACGGCGGCGTCGGGCCGCTTGCGCTGCTCCACCACCACCACCAGCAGCTGCAGCAGGAGCACCAGCATCACCAGCTGGAGCTGCAGCAGGAGCAGCAGCAACAGCAACATCAGCACCAGCAACACCTGCCCCACCCGCACCCGCACCCGCACCCGCACGCGCTGCTGCCGCACCACGAGGCACCCGTGGGCCTGCTGGACATCTCGGCCACGTTGTAAATTATCAAAGTTGAAGTAGAAGTCGGCGAAGGCGGCGGGTGGAGCCGGGTCGGGGACTCGTGGAATCCTGGGCCCTTGGCCACCAGGACCCTGGTCTCGTGGACTCTGGTTTCGTCGACTCCTGCTGTCGTTGACCCTGGTCTCGTGGCCTCGTGGCCTCGTGGCCTCCTGGACCCGGCGCCAAGGATTATGAATTACTGTTATTTTAACGCTAGCTCTAACGTAATTATTAACTATATCTAACGTAACACAATTATATATACAAAGCATAGAGATACATATATATCAGGAGACCTTCTCCTCGTCCTCCACCCCCACGCCCACGCCCACCTCAACCTCCTCCTTCGCCTTCCCAACTCCTCAACTTCGCCTCCTCCTTCGCACCACCTGGGCCTGGGTCCTGGGCCTTCTCCTGGTCCTCCTCCCTCCCCTTCCCTTGTCCGCCTCCCCTCGACCCTCTCGCGACATTCCGCGGCTGCGACCGACCCGTGAACGTGTGATAACTGTTAATATTCCAGACCCCTTGTTACGCCCCGCCCCACTAGTTTAGCGCCCTAGTTTAGTTACCTTAGTTTACGTTTACGTTTACGTTACTCTACCTTATTTGTATCTTAGCCTAGTTTAAGTTCGACACAAAACGACCCACACGAACGAGCGACAGAGGGACAGATGGACGGACGGACGGTCGGATGGATTGACCGATTGACCGATTGACCAAAGGCCGGACGCTGAGGCTGAGCTTTGTACATAGAACCGTGGGCGAAGCCTCTGCGAGCCAGGACCGGCAGGACTCGCCACAGACTCGGACCCGGACCCGGACCCAGACCCCGACCCCGACCCGACCCCACTCGGACGCTGACCTCAAGCAGACCGCCAACACTGAGAGAAAAAACGCATAAAATCTAAAAAATAAATCATAAAAATGTTTACACAAATCTCGATCCTCTTTTCATTCATTTGGTTGAACTCGTTTCTTGTTGTTTTCGCCAGCGCTCCTGGGTTCCCGGGGCTGCCTGGGGTTGCCTGGGCCTCCAGAGCTTCCAGGTCTTCCTCTCTGCCTCTCCCTCCCAGGTCTAGCGAAGGACCTGCCAACGGTCGAAGGGACCCCGACGCGGTTCGTGGCTTTGGAATGTCGGCTCCGATCGATGTCGTGTCGGCGGCAGAGGCGGCGACGGCGACGGCGACGGCAGCTGCGACAAATTGCTCCACCAATCGACAGCAATCAGAACAACAAACTCAACACGATAACAGCAACAACAACGACAACAACAACAGCGGGATGAGTGTCATCAACAACACGAACAACAACAACAACCATAATGAGAAGAACCGCGTCGCAATCAGTGAGAAAACGAGGCGCGCGTTGTTTGCGAAAATTAAGTCAATCGTCGCCAGCGACTTCCCGTCGGTCGGCGTCGGCGTCGGTGCCGGTCGCAATCGAGGTGGTGTTTGTTGTTGTTGCAAGGTGTTGCGTTGTTGTTGCCATCGCCAGTGACGGAGAGGCGACATCGACGCGATCCGGCGTGAGATTTCATTCGTCGAATAAATCTCCGTCGGCGAAGTCGAATCGAACCGTGGATTAGCGTCGCGATATCGCGGCGACAATTAATGGTGGTTAACAGCAGCAACAACAACAACAACAACATCATTGCCAACAACTCCAACAAAGCCCCTGTCAACGACGGCTCCGAGTCGACCCCTCAAGCGCCGACACATCTGGCTGACGCCGGCCTCCGCGCTGACCGCGGCGCTTCTTCGGTTTCACCCGCGATCGTATCGCGTCGCCCTGCCGTCCCGCCGACCCGCCGACCCGCCGACCCGCCGGCCGGCCGAGACCGAAATAAATCTCCGTCCGGATCGAGTGTCGCGGAGGCGAACGCGGAGTGGGCCGAGACCCGGTTCGGACCGAACACGTTCCGTTTCAGCCGCTGACGAGAGTCGGGTGGGGTCTCGACGGGACTCGATCGCTTAAAACAGGTCTCGAGGAATCTCGATGGGTTCTGGCGGGTTTCGAAAGGACTCGGGACGCGTCTCGAGAGAGGTCTCGACGGGACTCGACCGGCATCGAGGGATCCGATGGGTCCCAATGGGTCTCGTCGGGCCTCAACGGGCTTCGAATTGACTCGACGGGTCTCGACGGGTTTCGATAGGATTCCAAAGGCCGGGCCGGGAGGTCCCCGCGGTTCCCGACGGCCCCAGTGGCCTCGATCTCGACAAATCTCTCTGGGCCGCCGGGTCTCCGGAGGCCCCGCATCGCCTCACTCGAACCCGCCGCCAACAAACTCGGGTCTGCTGCCTCCGATTGCCGCCTGTCATCGCCTATCGCCAAACGCAGGAGGGTCTGCCACAGTCCCTCGATCCCTTCAGGCCTTCGGCTGAGCCCTGATTGCCTGATTTGCATTCGCCTTGACCCGACCCGACCTCAACCCTCCGCCCTCGGCCCTCAGCGGACGGCGGACCGGGCGACCTTCGTCCGATTGCGCAGAGCCCCTCGGGACCCGAGGGCCTCCCCTGCCCCGCATCGGGCTGCGGCAGAGAGGAAGATAAACCCGCAATTAGCTCGGCAATTAGCTTAGATTATCGTTATCGCCACCGGTCGATGCCGGCTGGGGTCCGTCGTCGTCGGATTGGCCAAGGGATGTCGTGCCGGAGTCGGCCGATAGCGCGAGGGATGTTGACCAAAATCGACCGATGGGTGTCCACCGATAGCTGAGGGATGCCGACCGATTTCCGAGGGATATCGTTGATGGAACATCGTCGTCATCGCCGCATGCGGGCGGCCCTGGTCCTTGATGATGCCGTGACCAGATGTCTGGAGGGCCAGAGATGCCTGGGCGCATGGCCGGTCGACTCAAAGAGAGGGACTCAAGGTAGGGGACTCAAAAATGGAGAAAATGGTGGCCTCGACGTTTTGAACTCAAGGCAGGGGGCTCGAAGTGATGGATTCCAGCTTCAATCGCCAGGATCACTGATCGATTTGGCAGGAGCATCGGAGCAACCCGAACAAACTGGACGCGATCTGGCGACCTCAGAATGCAACAGGTCGTCATCGCATCCATCACCATGCCCGAGGTCTGCGGCCTCCCTACAACTTCTTCCCACTCCGGCCTGTCTGTCTCCCTTTCTACCTCCATCCTTCCTCGCCTCCCGCCCCGGCGCGACCTTCCCTGAAGGCCCAGCCCTGCTCCTGTAGGCTCGTAAGCCGCGCGATTCATCGGCTGATTAGGGCAGATTTTATGATTTATTGCGATCCCCTTCGGAGCGAGTCTCGAGCGGAGAGGGCGGCAGGCAGTTGTTGTTGCTCTTGTAGTTGTTGTTGTTTTCGTTGCTGCTGTCGTTCTTGTTGTCGTTGTTGCAGATTTTGTTCTTGATGTTTTTGCCGGCCAATAGCGAGATTAGTCGGGCTTCCGCAGTGGATTTGCGGGATCGTCGGCGGCGGCTGCGGGCCGGGATCGGGGTCGGGTCGGTGCCTCGGCCGCGGGCGTGGATTTTAGAGGTTCATTAAGCAGCGGGCCTCGCCCTCGGCGTCGTCCGCCGCTCGGCCTCGACCCTCGCGTGGCAGGTGTCGCCGCCAGGGATCAGCGACGGGTTGAGCCGAGCCAAAGCTGAGCCGAACCCCGTACTCGGGCTGATCAAAACCGAACCCTGGTTGATCAAACCGCGCCCGCGTTGAGCCAAACCGAACCCCGGCTGAGCCGCATCGACCCGGGCTGAGCCCTGAAGTGTCATGACCCGGTTCTAAGCCGTCAAAGCGGGGATTTGGGCGAATGCCCGGCGATCCTCCATCGTCGTCTGCACCTGTTGCGGCCAGGTCCGCGTTCGGATTCGGGTTCGGGTCCTTCCCGCCAACGCTCGCGACCAGCCCTCGACCTTCGCGGCCCTCCTCAACCTCCTCGCCCCGCCGAAAACTCGGCCCTCGACCGCTCGATCGCGGCTGCACGCGAGACGGCGCGACGCCCGACGCGATTGCGGTCGCGGCGAGCGAGAGACGCCGAGGCGAATCGCGTGGCCGTCGATCGGTGGCGAGGCGAGGGACTGAGGGGGGGGGCGTCGCTGGTCCAAGCGGATTAGGGAGCGAAATCCAATTAGTGACCGACCGAGCGACCGACCGACCGCCGTCGCCCCACGGTCGCCGACGGCTGACCCGGGGCCCGAGCGCGAGGAGCGGCGCTCAGGGGGGAGCGAGGAAGAGAGGGGGAGGGTCAGGGGAGCCGGGTGTGGTCGGGCCAGGCAATGGAGCGTGTAAAGCGCCGATAAAGACCCAAAAATTGATCGCTCCGTGGGTCGATCGCGGCGCGTCGCATGGTCGGGAGCCGCGCTTCAGACGCGCCCAATGAAGGTGCCCTCGTCTACGTTGTTGTTGTTGTTGTTGTTGTTGTGCCTGCTGCTGATACCGATGGCGATGCTGATGGCGATGCTGATGGCGATGGCGATGCCGGTGCCGGTGCCGAAGTCGACGGCGATGGCGATGTCGGTGCTGCTGCTGGATGTCGCTGTCGGATTTTCAATTAAAAATCTAATTAATCGCTTTGGCGAGTGGCGAACGAGTGGTGTGTGTGTGTGTGTGTGCGTGTGTGTGAGTGTGTTTGTGATGGTCGTAATTGGACCTTGGTGCGGCCCGTGCGAGCGACGGACGGACCGATGGACGGACTCGCTCCAAATGCACTTAAACAGGTGGATTTAATTACTTTTTTTAATCAACCGCTCCCAGGCGTCCACGAACACACACACACACACACACACGAACGCACACACACGAACGCACACACACAATCACACATGGGCACACAGTCACGGGCTCACAGTTGGACACACCTGCACACACTCGCTCAACCAACCTCCCACACACACAGCGACGGCGTCGTCGACATCGACATCGACAGCGACATCGACGTGCACATGCACGCTCAGGTGGTCCAGAGTGAGCCACAGTGTGGCAGCAGCAGCAGCAACAACAACAACAACAACAACAACCAAAACAACAACCAAAACAACAACAACCCGAACAGCACCACTAGTGTAGAAGAGGACGCCGTCGCTGCCGCTGGTGCCTCATGTCGGAGCCAAACAGTTGCAGTTCGAAGCGCGGCCGAGGTCGGGGGTGCGACGCGCGCGGAGGGGCGGGGCGAGGGCCGGCTGGGAGTCGAGTCGGGCGTGGGCCGGCGGCGGTCGGCGGTCGGCGGGCGTCCTGGGCCAGCCCGATTGACCGACCGTCAGCCATTTTTGCCAATCTCCATTTCCAATTCCAATTCGATCGGCTGCACGGCCGGCTGCACAGACGGCACTCGGACCGGACCGGACCGGACCGACGGACGATCGAGGGGGCCGGGGGCCGGGGCCGTTGAAGGTGGGGCCTGCGGGTCGGGGACGTTTGATTGATTGATTATTTGTTCCGCATCATTCACCTGGAAAATTCATCTGAAGCAGCAGCTTCAATTAATTTGCTTATATAATACGCGCGCCCACTCACACACACACACACACGCACCGACACAGCCATGCGACTGCACAAAGGCAGATTATTTATAGCAGCCACACGCGCACCTCGCACAGACAGCTGGGACGGACGGCCGGACGGCTGGACGAAAGGAAGCACGGACGAGGGGAGACGAGCGCCCGACGACGGAAGGACGCAACACATGGCGGATGAGGCAGGTCGGGCGGCCTCGGGGTCGGCGTCGCCGTCCGCGTCGACCGTGGCCCTGGCGCTAATTGGCAGGACCCGGCGACCCCAGCGCGAACCCCACATCGAACTCAAACGAAGCCAGTCGAACCCCAAGTCCTGAGTCCTGAGTTCGACCTCAACCCAAGGCCCGACTTCGACCTCAACTGGGGCCCGGTTTCGTCCCCAACCCGAACCTCGGCTTCGATCTGAGTGATTTCGACTCCAACGCGAACGCCTTTTTCAAACTCCGCATCGACCCCAACCCAAAGCCCGGCTTGGATCTGAAGAGATCACGATTTCGACTGCGATCCTGGCTTCGACCTCAAACTTTACCCGACTCCGACTCCATCCCGAGTCCCGGCTTCGCCCACAACCCGAACCTCGACTTGGACGCGCACCAAAATCTCGACTTTGTCCCCCTCCCGAATCCGGACATCGAACCTCGAACCAAACGCCTCCAACCCCTTCGTCCTCTTCCAACCCCTTCCAACACCGCCCACTTTCACCCAACCCCTCCTCCCACAACGCCGGACCTCTCTCTCCAAGCCGAGGCCCGTCGAAAGGGCGCAGCAGCGACTCCAACGAGAAGAAGATGGAGAGATAACTCCAGCTCCAGCTCCGCCGCCACCGCCTTCACCTTCGCCATTGTGGAGAGCGATGGAGCGCACGCCATTATTTTATTGTTTGCCCGGCGATTGTCCACACACGGGCCAGACCTACACATGCCCAGAAGTATGGCTATGTGTGCGTAGACACAGACGTCTGGTGTGAATAAAGTGTTTACGAGAACAAATTGCTCGCTGTTTGTTTTGATTTGATTTGTCCGGTTTTGTTTTGATCGCGATCGTCGGGTGGGGCGACGTTGGCGACGAAGGCGACGCTGATGTTGACGCTTTGGTCATCTTGGGCAAGTCGGGGGCTCAGGAGTCTTGGCCCAAGCGCTCGTGGAGAAACCCCGAAGTCAATAAAAGTCCCAAATTTCCATCGCACGAAAAAATCGGCTTCGAAATAGGCTTCTAGGCCTCGCTCAGTCGCTCAGTCAGCACATTTGTCAAGCTGCCCATCGGTCCATTGGTCCACTGGTCCACTGGTCAGTGGCTCGCGCCAAAGTACCGTTGGCCCTTGTCCGGTACCGTTGGCCGCGATCCGCGCCATCGTCCGCTTTGTTCCCGGCCCCGGCTCGATCGGAATTTCGATGAGCTCCCTTTGTTCCACATTCGGCTTTGGTTTCTCTGTCGCCGGCGTCGTCTTCGTCGGCGTCGTCCACGTCGTTGTCGTCTTTGACGTTGTCGCTGTCGTCATTTCGTGGTCGCCTCTGTCGCCGCTCGTGCATCGGGGACGCCTCGTGAAGGCGTTGGTTCGTTCCCCAAATCGATTCGCCCCATGGCGGACGACGAGGACGACGATGAGAGACGGCGGCAGCAGGTGCTCGGCCAGTTCCGGTGCACCGCCTTCGTCTCCTCCACCGCATCCACCGCCTTCTCCTGAACCACCGCCTTCTTCGCCTCAACCACCGCATTTTTCTCAACCACCGCCTTCTTCTCTTCCACCGCCTTGCAACACTCGCTGCCAACGTCGTCTTCACCGTCTTTGCACACGATCCTCACGGCTTTTTCGCCCCCTCCTCGCATTGTGAATTGGGCAACGTGGCCTCGCCGTCCGTGCGGTCGTCGCCTCCGGCCTCGACGTCACGGCGCCTCCTCCACCGCCATCGCCACCGCCATCGCCGCCTCCACCGCCAACTTTCCAACTACAACTACAACTACAACTGCGAGTTTCATTGCAACACTTGGGTTCGTTAATTAAGTGAAGTCCTCTAGTTAATTACGCCCTCCCTCCGCTCCCAGCCCCCGCCGCGCCGCGCCACGCCCACGCTCTGTACGCCCACACGCAGCTGGCCGTCCCGGCTGGCAACTGCCGCCGGGATAATAGCGAGATGCCGCCCTCCGGCCCGGTTTTCAGAGAGGAGGGTGGGTGGAAAAAGTGGGAAGGAGGGGCGAACGAGAGGAGCCGAAGCAGGCTCCGGAGAGGCCGCGGCGGCTGCTGCGAGGGCTCGGCATTCGCATGTTATTCAGCGGCTCTTATCTTAATGAGTTTTTATGCATCTAATTAAATAAATTGCGCTCCTGCCGGCGCCTCCGCCTCCGCCTACGCCATCGTCGAGGGCGCACAAGACGAAGCTCGCGGCGACGACAAGGACGAAGGCGACGAGGTCTACCTCGAGGACGATGCCGTGGATCTGGATGTCGCTATCGAGGAAAGGACGTCATTGTTGCCTGGGATTTGTTGTTACTACTGAGCTGGAAGCTGTTGTTGGTCCTCGTTCGGTCGCTCCATTGGTTGTTCTTACGATTTGTTGGCGTCGTCGGTTGTTCGTCGCTCGTTGTAGCCGGCGCCGTCCTCGAGCCAACTGCGAACCCAGGGCGCGCCTCAGTCAGGGTTCGAGGGCCGAATCGGCGCCGGCGATCGATGGAGGCGACCCAAGACGAAGACGACCCCTGACTGAGGCGCCGGAAGACCAGGGAGACCCAAAACCACGGCGACCTCCTCCAATGCCTCCACCTCCTTCTCCTCCTCCTCCGCCAGCTCCCACTCAGCCAAGGTCGGCCGAAAGCCGGTCGTGACGACGCGCGGTCCTCCACGGCGTTGATGCGTCCCGATAGAAAGGGAATTGGGAGCGAGGAACCGCGAGAGCGAGAGACGACTCGAGGTCCCCGGCCCTCTTGGCGCAATCTCGAATTAAGTGCGAATTAACGGCGGACTCGTTATTAATCACGTGTCTGGGGCCTGCGTCGGACGGGCGTGTGTGCGGCGTCCTCGTGAGATGCGGAGGACAGGCGTCCAGAGGCGGGGGAGGACGGGCGAGCAGATGAAGGGACGGAGAGACGAGAGACAGACGGACGAACGGTCGGAAGGTCGGTCGGGCTGTGCGCAATTTATTGTCAACGCCGCCATTCGGCCCATTGTCCCCGCTCGTAATCCTTGCCAGACGCAGGCGTCGTCGTCGCTCCTGCGGCCGCGCGAGGGCGGCGGGACGCGAGCACAAACGACTTCCGTTCGTGATGAACCCGCCCTCGCACCGCCGCCCACCGCTTTTAATGATAATCTCGTGAGTTATGAGTTTTTAAATAATTTTTGGCGCGGTCCCGGGCTCCCGTCGCCGAGTG
Source organism: Coelopa pilipes (assembly GCA_947389925.1). NCBI lineage: Eukaryota > Metazoa > Arthropoda > Insecta > Diptera > Coelopidae > Coelopa > Coelopa pilipes. Next base: position 8,867,286 of record OX376696.1, read on the forward strand.
CTTGCCAGGGTCTGCGGCGCGGTTTCGGGCTCGTGTTTGTGGCTGTGGCTGCAGTTTTTCTTATGTTTGTTCATGTATTTGTGCCCAAGCTTGTTCCCATATTTGCGCTCATATTTCTGTCTCTGTTTACGTTTGTGTCGCTTGCGTGCGCGTCCTGCGCCTGCCTCTGGCGGGACGCAGGGATTACGAGCGATCCTCGCAGTCGCCTGAGCGATGCCGCTGTCCACCCGTGCCTTGTCGCCCATAAATTTCAGCCACTTCGGCCATCGCTCACCGGCCGCCGCTCAGTCCGGCCCCCGCAAGTCCAGGCCGCCGCCGACCGACAGCCACGAGTCGCCGCCGCCGAGTCACGACTTCGAGGCGACTGCGTTTTAACTGCAACTTGAGTGAGTTTTGACTGCGATTTGACTCGATCTGACTCCGATGCGACTCGGATCCTCCGCGGAGGCGACTCCGAAGCGCCTTCAAAACAACGCCGACCCTTCTTGGACTCCGACGCCGATCCTACTTCAGTCCCCCTCAGATCTGGCTCCGACTTCGATCCTCCTCCACCTTAATCCGTTTCTGTTTCGAGGCGACTCCGCGCGCTTGCGTGACCCAAGACAACGTCATTCCATCGCCTCTACCACGGTCTCGTCCCTGGTCTCATCCGCCCCGCTCCGCTTCCGACTCCCCGACACCGACCTCCGTCTGCCCTCCGCCCACCGTTGTGAAGTGTTAAGTGCTTGACTTAATTCAGCAGCATTAACGCCAACTTAGTGGCGGATCCGTCGGCTCCCGAGGCGATCAGCGAGGCGACGGGCGACGCGACTCCCACGACCCCGTTGCGTGACGGCGCCTGGCTTCTGTCCCAGTGCGAAGTTTGGCACCTTCGACGAACGTCCGTCTCTCCGCCTCTGGTTCTCAGTCCCTCCATCGTCCATATCTCGAACTCCTTCTCTCAGTCGCTCCACCTATCTGTTCCTCAGTCTCTCCATCTCTCGACCGCTCCGTCTCTCCATCTCTTAATCTGCCCGCCTGTCTCTCCCTCTCGCCGTCCGTCCGTCCGTCACTCTGTCCGGGTCGCTGTCGTGCCTTGGGCCAGGAGCAACTTCCTAATTGTGTAATTGCTGAGGCCAGGCCAGGCGGCCGCCGTCGCTCGGCTCGCAGGCGTGGGAACGTCGGCCGACCGCACGGCGACTGCGGGGCTTCGTCGACGACTCGGGCCGAGCTGGTCCTGCTCCTGGTTCCTGCCTCCCGACTGCTGCCCGATTCCCCGGCATCTGCCGCGTCGCCCTCGACCTCGCGGGAGGCGAAACCGAAGCCGCCGTCGTCGTCGTCGCCGTCGAGACCCGGTGGCCGCAAGAGCCTGTTGTCCTGCGGAAGCCCACCTCGTGCGCCGGCCGCAATCCGAACAAAGCCGCAGGATCGGGCCCTGCCCCTGCCCTCGCCTCACCGCCCTCCCTCTCGCCACCCTGACCGTCCGCTCGTCCCACCCCTGCCCGGCGCGGCCGGAGCCCTGCAATTGATTCGCAGCGCAGCCACTCGGGGTGGCTGAGCGTGGTTAGCAATCAAATCAAATGAAATTAAAATCCACTTTGACTCCATTAAGCGACGAGGCGTGTCACGGACGACGGGCGGGCGGCCCGTCCGGCTGGAGGGGGGAAGCGGCGGGTGCGGAGGGAGGACGACGAGCGCGAGCGCGAGCGTCGGACGTTGGCTGATTATTGCGCATGAACGTCGGGATTAATTGACGCGAGTCAACGACATGTCAATCAAGACCTCCTCGCCCTCGTCGTGGTCGCAGTTGTCGTTGTTGTCGTCGTCGGTGTCGTTGGTTGGCGTCGAGTCGTTGGTCTGTCGTTCGGTTGGTTGCCTGGTCGGTCATCTGTCGACGTCTCTAGGTCGGCCGCCGTCATCTGTCGCCTGTCCGTCTTTCTTCGTCTGTCCTCGTGTTCTCCCGTCCGTCCGGGCCGACGCAGACTCCGCAGCTGCGTCCGCCAATTGCATCCGGCCCCTCTCCCTCAAACGCTCGCCTGTCGCGCCGCCAATCGCCTCGAATCGCCGCCAATCGACGGCATTCCGAGGATTACGTGACGCCACGCCTTGGGCGACGCCCCAACCTGTCCAGGAGGAGGACAAGTACCAGGACTTGGCGATTGTTTCTGCCCTGATTGCCCAACGTCCGCCGGCCCACCTGCGGCCGACCCCCTGCGACCTGCGCCGGCGACACGTGATGGCGCGCCGGCACATGTTGGCGACAAACGCCCAGAGAGACGGGCCGGGACGAGGCGCGACGCGACGTAACGACGTGTTTATGACCAATCGAGCGGCCGCCCCGACAAACGACAGCCGTCCACCGACTGGCGACCGCCGACGACCCCACCTAATTGTGTGCCGAAGAAGAAGAAGAAGAACAAGAAGATGACGACGACGACTCGGTTGTCAACATGTTGTCTCTGCTGATTACAGGTTGCGCAAGTGGGCCGCACAAAGGCGCACATGTCGATGGCGTCGTGGTCGGTGGGACGTCGGTGAGGGCGAGGGGCGGCTGTCGGACGCAGGAGCCGGACAAGGCGGCCCCCCGGCCAGCCATGGGTGGGACGGTGAGGAGGTGAAGGTGAAGGAGGAGCAGGTGAAGGGGGCGGTGGAGAGGGAGGAGGAGTCGGCAACACAATGTTAATAGGGCTTCAAATAGAGCTCGAGCAAAGAGGCAATTAAATGTTTCGAGTTCGAGAGCAATCGGAAGGTGATCGAAGTGGGCGGGCGGCAGTAGGGGAGCAGGGGAGGAGAGGGAGAAGAAGGACGAGAGGTTCTGGAGGAAATGAGCAGGAGGAGACGAAGGAAAAGCAGCGGGAGAAAAGGATCGGGAGGTGGAAAAGAGGAGCAGTAGGGAAAGGACTTGGAGGGACGGACCAGGAGCAGCAGGAGCAGAAGGAGGTGGAGCAAAAGCCCCAGGAGGACGAGGTGTTTGAGAATCCTCGCCGGTGGGCGTCGCTGGTCGGTCACTTGGTCGTGACAGGCGGATGCTTGGAAGCGTCTTGGCCGTGGCGCCCAGCGACCTCGGTCGAACTCGCCTCCACTGCCGCCGCCGCCGCCATCGCCATCGCCCACATCCGACCCACATCCACCATCCATGGCCATGGCAAGAGCATATGCTCGAACTTTGGCGAATAAATCAAATTCTCGCAATTACTTTCGCGCTATTAATTTCAAATTTTTCAAACACGACGCCCTCCCCATGTCGCCCCGCTCGTCGCTCGTCGCTCGCCGCGCCGCCCCAGCGTCTCGTGTTTGTTTGGCTTCCGGTTCGGTTCATTTGTCGGTCTCTTTCTGTTCTTCGCTCTTTCTATCTGCGTGTCTTTCTGTCTCTGTTTCTCCGTCTTTCTGTCTGTCTGTCCGGCTGTCTGTTGCCGGCAGCTCGTCTCAAGGACGCCCGGCCCGACTCAGCCCAGCCCGGCCCGGCCCGGAGCGACCGGGGCCAACGTAATCAAGCGCGCGTTTACGACGCTCATCCAATAAAAGCGGGCCCTGTGCGTGCGCCCTCGACCCCACCCTCTCCACCGCCACCGCCTCCTCCTTCGCTTCCGACCCGCCCCTCTATTCCGCGTCCTCGTCCTCGCACGCATCATTAAATAATTTCCGCCCTCTCGCTCCCCCTCGATCGCGGCCGCCGTCGCGCTCGCCCTCGCCTAATGAATCGCGCCCGAGCTCGGCCTGTGGTGACGGCGACGGTCGCTGTCGCTGTTGCTGTCGCTGGCAGGATCCCTGCGAGAGGCAGCAGCAACAACAAGACCAGGAGCAACAACATCAGGGGGCAGGAGCAGGAGCAGGACCGCAGCGGGCGAGGTTAATTTATTGATTTGATTTTTACAACTCGTCCCGGCCGCAGTCGCCGGGTGACAACAACAGCAATGGCAACAAAAACAACGACATCAGAGTCACATGCGTGACATCGGCGACAGCGACAGCGACGGCGACGTCAGTAACAATAACAAATTATTTATTTATTTGTTTATTGGGCGCGCATTAAAGCCCGAGCTGCCGAGGCGAAACTCGGCTCTGGGATCTCGGTGGCAGAGGCGGGTCGTGCGAGATGACAGAGGGGGGTCGGGGGCTCCGAGATAATCAGATGCAGAGCTCTGGTGGCTCTGGCGGTGGCGGCGGTGGCAGCGGAACCCGGAATGCGGCGCCGTAATTGGGGTACGTAGCGGTAGAGCTGGTCGAATTAACGGTTCCGATGTCGGAGCGTGGCCGATGCTGACGCTCGGCCCGAACGGTTTCTGGTTGTTTTTCGTTGTTTTTGTTGCGTCGACCGCGGAATGCGAGCGGAGACGTCGACGTCGGCGTTGAAGTCGAAATTGAAATCGACATCGAGAACGGAGCATCAAAGACGGCGTCGGAAGGCATCGAGAAGGCATCGAAGACGGCATCAAAGTCGTCGTCACCGTCTCTCGAAGTCGCCGTCGCTGTCGCCAACGAAGTCGCAGTCGAGTCGCTGCGAAACTGGTTTGGCTGGCGGCGACGACGACGGCCCACTGGGTCGAGGCGTGGCCGAGAACCCGGACTCGGACTCGGAGCCGGTGCCCTCAACAAGTGGGCGAGCGAAGCGGTTTCGCGATCTCAGTCGACTCAGTCGACTCAATCGACGCCTTCCTGGCTCGCACCCGAGCAGATGGAGGCGGCTCCGAACCCAGTTGCGAGATCGAGCCAACGAGTTCCTGGCCTGCCCTCCGCCGGCTGGCACCAGCAGCGGGCAATCGTCATGGGCAACAACAAGAATTACAACAATAAGAACATCCAGACCTCTGCAGGTCCCCCGCTGAGCCGGGAGTCCCTCGCGGTTCCTGCGGCGCCGCCGCCGGAGTCGCTGCCGTGGCGGAAGCTCGCGTCCTGCGGCTCGAGTTAATGACAACGACTAATCCCGACGTTCAATCGAGGTCCCCTCGCCTCCCTTGCCTTCACTTCCCATCCCTTCGCGGCACTCGCTCATCATCCGCGCCTCGTTCGCCGCTCGCCCCGCTCTAATGAGTCCCGGTCCAGCGCTAAATCCGGCGTTTCATTAGTTCGATCTGCCCACCCCGCCCCTCTCTCTGGCCCTCGCTGCGATGCACGAGCAATTGCTTTGATCTGGAGGGCCGAGTTTACACATCATAATACAGGATTAGGCCATGTGCGCAGTGGTTGCGCCCCCCGCCCTGCCACGGCCCGGCCTCCGCTCCGCTCCGCCACATCACGTCCCGTCCCGTCCACCCCATCCCCATACCAAACGCAACCAACCCAACCCAGTCCAACCTCTTCCCATTCCCTCGCAGCCCGTCGCGTCGTGCTCACGGGAGTCCACGGGGTGGCGACGTCGCCCTGTTGGCAAACACAAAACCGAGAGCGAAGGAAAAAAACCGACATCTCTGCAACTGATGGGCCTCGGCGGCGGCATCGACATCGACATCGACATCGGCCTCGGTTCTGGCTGCGGTTCGAGCACCGGCGTCAGCTCGGGGTTTGGCTCGGGCCCTGGCACCGGCTCCGGTTCTGCCTCGAGCTCGACCGATTTTGCCTCGCTTCTGCATCCGACGACGACGGCTTCACTCGCAGCCCACTTCAGCCGAGCCGACCGACAGACCGACCGACCGACCGGTGGAAGCCGGTGGAAGCGACCGCCGCCGAACAACCCTCGGATGTCATCGCGCTCGAGTGCGCCGAACGGCAAATCGAGATTTCATGGAACCCAACCAAGCGCGATTCTGATCTTTGGACTTGCTGCGCTGTGCGAACCGAGCCGAACCCGACCACAGCGCGACCTCCCTCTGGCCAGCCGCGCAACCGGCTGTGGACCGCCGTTCGTCCAGCTGTCCGTCCGTCTGGCTGTTGGTCCGTCCGTCCATCTGCCGTCTCTCCGTCCCTGCGTCCCTGCGTCCACCCTCGGCCGCTCCTCGCTGAGGCTCGCAATCGACTCCGCCGATTTGCCCCGATTTCCATGAGTCGCGAGTCCGAGCGAATGCAGCAAAGCCGAGCTCCGAAAGCCCTGACTCGAGGTCGAGCCCAGGGTCCTCGGCTGCGATCCGTCAACCTCGACTGCGATCGACAGGAGCCGCAGTCCCCGCCCCTCTACCCCTTATGGTCAGAACATGGAATTTGTGGTCATTTCCGAAAAGGAATTCACGCTGGATTTCGCCAGATTTGGGGTGTCCGGCAGATGCTGTTCGCGAGCTGGAAGCGCAGTTTAATTCGCCACGGACCCCAGTTGGCGGCGGGGATGTCAAAGGGAACAACAGCCAGAACTACAACAACAACTTGATATAACAACAACAAACACAGATGAATCAACAACAACAGCTACAAGCAAAAGTTGAGGAAAACCAAGTCTTGTCATAATGTTTGCTCAAGCTCGAATTTATGGACGGCGCTCGAGCATCGTGACGAAGTGTGTCCAAACACACACACGCACACACGCGGGCAGGGCCTAGGGTGGGGTGGGGCGGCCCTTCGTCCTGGTCCCTCGTCCCTCGACCCTCGTCCCGGTCCGGCTCGTTCCACCCCCCTCGATCCGACCGATGTTTTCGCAGTTCGATGGAAGTGTGAAGCCGGCTACTGTTGTTGTTGTGGTGGTTATTATTGTTGTTGTTGTTGTCCTGTCGCCGTTCAAGGATACGCTGGCGGCGGGTAATTGATTGAGACGCGTGACGTCATCGTGGCGAATTCCGTCCCACCGACGGCCCCTGATTTTCACCGCCCCGGGATCTCGAGAGCCGACGATGATGACGATTACGAGGAGCGCGACGATTGGGGATGGGGACGACGAGGCTGAGGTTGTGGACGATGATGAGGTTGCTGATGAGGATGAGGAGGACGAGGAGGACGAGGCCGATGATGGGATTCGTTCCGCGCATTTCGATCCGCTTCGTTCGCTGCGGGGCGAGCGTGTCCTGTTCACGTCCTCGCTCACGTTCACGTCCGCGTTCATCGTCGCTTCGTGCTCCTGCCCCGCTGAATATCCTGGCCCTCATGAATATCAATGACGCAAAAGCTGGGGGAGACGCGCAGAACCCGACGAACGACGCAAAATCGTCGTGAGCGTCGTCGTCGTCGTCGTCGCCGTCTGCGCCGCGCGACCGCCCGGCTGGCAGGATGCCGAAGGACCGGTGCTGCAGGATTCGCCGCCGCTCGCCAGGGCCATCGCCGGTGACGTGATTTTCGTGGAATCGTCGGCAGGACGAGGGACGAGGGACGTGCGCCGGCTCCGGGGCCTCGGCCGGCAGCTGCGAGTCGGGTTTCACGGGCCGATCGAGACACGCCTCGGATCGGATCGGATCGGTTTGGGTCGGATCCGATCGTCCTGTTACAATCAGCCACCAGCGATCACGAGGCCGGCTGGCGCCCTGGACCTCAGGTGGCCCGAAGAAGGATTCGAAGCCGGGGCTGGGCGAAGGGGACGATGTGGGACGATTTCGGGGTTCTCAACTGGCCAATGTGCGGTTTCGAGGACTTCAACTGATCAAAATAGTGGTTTCTAAGCCAGCAGCTGGTCCAGAGAAGGGATTTCGAGAAACTCAACCGGCCCTTGAAGTGATTTCGAGGTCTTCTACGGGTCAATGAATCGGGTCCGAGGTTTTCAACTGGCCAAAGAACCGATCTCAAGGTCTGCAACTGACCACGAAGCGGTTTCGATGTCCTGAAGTGGCCAAAGATGTTTCGGTTTCGTGGTCTTGGCATGGCCAACGAAGCGGTTTCAATTGGAAAAAGAGAAGTTGACAAGATCCCGATGCCTCCAGCCGGTCTACAGGTGCGAGTCCAGAGGACGTCGTCGACCTTGCTCTGCTTCCTCTATTAGGGTCCTTCTCTCAGGCTGTTGGACTCGCCTGTTGCATGCACGAGGCTGAAGGCGACAGGAAACCCCGCACTTGCCCTCGCCTTTCCCCCACCATCGAGGCCGCCCCTCGCATTCGAAATCAAATTAGTTCGCATAATTTATGCGCCCCACTCGCACACAGCCAGAGCCACAGGGGACGGACGCACACATGAGCCCCACGTACCGAGCGATGACGAACACCTCCGCAACTTTTTGTAGGAGTTTGTCAGTGTTGTTGTCGTCAAGGTTGTTGTTGTTATCGTTGTATTGTCACATTTGTTGTCACAGATGTTGCCGCGCTCCATTCGGTCCCATCGCGCCCGGCTCCGGAGCCATCGTAACGCTTCCCACGTACGCGAGGAGCCACCTGAGGTCGAGTCGAGGGCGGAGCGGGGCGAGGCCGGTGTCGGGGGTCGCTGTTTGTTATGTTAATTGAAATTTAAATTCTGTGACGAACGAGGACCTCCTCGACCTTCCCCGCCGCTCCGCGCCGCCTTCCTGCCTGCCTCTCCTTCGCTCTGTTGTCGTCGTCGCTGGATGCTCGGCTCATTGTGACAGATGAACGCATAATTTGAGAACCAGACCCAGATCCAGACCCAGACCCGGTCGCAAATACCGACACACACACAAAGTGCTATCCACGCCCTCGCAGAGCGAGTGGCGCCCACTCAGACCCTCTCGGCGGTGGCGGTGGCGGCCGCGCAGCCCGACAAGCGCACAAAACGGATAATTCCCGTATTGGATCGCAGCTGAGCGAAAGGATATCGCAATCATCGTCGCCCCGCACCCGAACCCGAACCCGACGCCGTCCCGCAGCACTCTCTCCATCCCTCGCTTCCTCCACCGCTCCAACTCCATCGCTTCACCTCCATCTCCAGCCAGCCAGCAACAGCAACAGCAACAGCATCAGCATCAGCGTCCATTGTCGTCCGCTGAAGCCCCCGGTCCCGACCCTGCGGATCCCCGGGTCCTCGCGCCCCGGCTCGAAGTGGATTCCCATGCACGACGCACCTAAAGGATTACGGTGAAGTGCATTTTTTGCGAGCACCATCGGCAATGGTGGCCGCCCCCCGTCTTTATCGCCACCGTCAGCGTCGTCCTCCGAATCGACCTCGTCTGCGTCCTCGCCATCGTCACCGCATCGTCGTCCTCGTCATCCTCGAGGAAAAAAATCATGAATATCCTGCGACACCTCGCCACACATACCCGTTGCCCGAGGAGGATGAGGAGGAGTAGGCGTTGGTGGCGGGTCTGGAGGGAGGACGTGGCAACTGAGGCCAGGCTCACGGATCACGACCGGGGCGGCGAGGAGCGCAGGAGCCGCGGAACCCGAACCCGAGCCGAGCCTGAACCCGTCCCGTCCCGTCCCGTCCCGTCGATGGCGATGCGTTGTCGCTGCCGATACGCGATGACGGCCCTCTCGGGGCGGGGGTCGGGGGTCGGTGCTCGAAGCGGGCTGGACCGGGACGAGGGCCGGGACCCAGACCAGGGCCAGGACGACGACGAGGATGACGCGGAGGACACACTCGGCACTCGTCATTGTTGTTGTTATTGCGTTTTTCTCGGGAAACCCTACCCTGCTGCAAGGATAATAAATCTTCGGCTCTCCCGGCCCTCCGTCCGTCCGTCCCCGTCCCCGTCCCCTCGCCCACCTCGCTTTTCCGTGTTATTTTCGCTTTTTGCGTTATATTTGTTATTGTTATTGTTGTTGGTTTGGCTAGTGTTGTTGTAATTTCTGTTGTTGTTGCCGGGTTCTCTGCCGCACCATTCAAATTCGCAGGTAGTTTTATTTCGGTTCAACTACCAACGACACCTACAGCAACAACACCGTCGAGGGTTTCGCCTGCTCCGGCACCTCTCGAGCACCGGGTCGAGCGCCGGACTGACAGAGAGACCGAGGGAGAGGGCGCGAGAGACAGAGAGAGAGAGAAGGATGGTGGGAGCGAAGAAGGACCAAGTGCTGGCGAGTTTTCCGGTGTTTTTCTCGGAACTGCAGTTTGAATGCCCTCCGTTCCCGGTGCTCGGAACTCGACCCTGGGTCCTGCGCCTCCTCCATTGTTGTCTGCGGTGTCCGTGAGCGGAAAGTCGGCCCGCTGGCTCTGTGTGTGTGTGTGTGTGTGATTGAGTGCTATTCCGGACAGTTTTACGACAGTTTCGACTTCCAGGAGGCTCAAGAGCCGTGAGCCGTGGGCCCAAAGCCGAGAGGCGAGAGGCGACCGCAGTTCTTTCTACCGGCGATGATGGCCGCAGTCGCTGCCGCCGACACCGGCCGGCCGACCCACCGCCTGCCTGCCTCCCAGGAGGTCCCCAGGACACTCGTTTTCCCCATCCAGAGGGGCCCAGCCACCCGGGTCGGCCCCGGTGTCCGGGAGTCTGGGACGCCGACGTCGACACGGGCCTCCTTGACCCGGTGAGCGGCCGAGCTCGAGTGCCGACCCCGGCCCTCGCCGACTCGCCTCCAATTAGTGGCCTCTGCCCCGACGCGGTGCGAGTTTCGCCACTCGTCGGCGGGTTCTCGAGGTGTTTGCTCGACCCTTTGGCTCGGTTCCCTTTCCACAGGTCCCTCGTTGTCCCGCTTCCCGAGCGTGACGAGTGGGTGTCAAGTGGCCAGAAGCTTCTCCTGCGACGACAGCGACGACCTCTTGTACGGCCGTCGAGGGGAAGACAAATATTCGGCGTTCAAATATTTATCTTCGGTCACGGCCGCCGCTGACGAGAGAGCGATCAACAGGGCCAGGGAGACGGACGGGCAGCGACCAGCAGACAGACGGGCAGCCACCGACAGACAACCACCGACAGACAGGCAGACAGACAGACAAAGAGCGACCGAGGGCGACCTGCACATGTTGTTTGTTTGCACCCGGTTTTTCCGCACGAGCACCGGCGACTCCGCGGTTTCGTGGCAATTGCGTCCACCCGATTTGCCTGCGCTTGGGTCTGGGCCTGGGTCTGGGCCCGAGGCGACCGTAATTGGTGTTGCTTGATACCTAATTAAAGGATAACGCACGTCCTTCCCCACTCCGCCGCCTTCTGATTCGCCTCCTCATTTCCGCCAACCACCCCGTCTCGGTGGCAACAAATCGCATCAGCGAGCGGTCGTTGGTCGCTCGGCCTCAGAGCGATTTCTTCCAGAATTGGGAACTCGAGCCGGTCGGGAGGTGGTGGGCCGCAGGTGGGTGGAGGGCAGGAGGGTGCCGAAGCCCCTTGGAGTGCCGCGGTCGACCGCACTCAGCGCGCCGGTTGACCCGGCAACGGCCCAGGATCGCTGGCTGCAGCTGGGGGTGGGGGTTGCGAGGGAGCGAAAGCGATTTGGCCGTTGGGCGCTTGGGCCAGGTGAACGCAAATACCCAATTAGCCGGAGTTGCGCATGCATGACGCGCGTCCTCAGCCCACGGAGCCCACTCCACGGACCGCGCCGCGGCCTCCAGAGAGAGACCGAGAGAAGGTCGTCGTAATGATGCTGCCGCCGTGTCTGCCGTGTCTGCCGCGGCTGCGGGTCTGCAGGTAGCCGGCATCCGGCGTCTCTTGTCGGTGTAGGAGTCGGAGTCGGTGGCAGAGAACGAGAACGACCGAGTCAGAGGCTGCGACGGAGTCTGGGAGTCTGTGTCGGAATCGATGGACGATGGGTCGATGTGGAAGTCGCTGTCGATTCCCGATTGTCGACGGAATGTCTGCCCGAAACCTTTCGCACAGCGTGAGTCGACCGGCTGGACGGCGGACCCTTCGGACAGATATTTTTACGATTTTACGACCGCGCCGCACCGCACCGCACCGCACCGCGACGGATGCAACAGGGGCAGGCAGAAGGGCAGGCCGGCAGGTATGGGCCGAGTTGCGAGTCGTAAATTCCTGATGGCCATCATAAATAACCCCAGCGTGAGTTCATCCCGAGCGGTGGCCGTCCGTCCCGATGTCCGTCCTGCTGCCTGTCCATGCCCTGCTCTTCTCCTGGCCTTCGTTGCTCCTGCTGTTCGTCCGTCCCTCCATCGACGTGGCCCATAAAACGCATGACGTTGGCGAAGAAGTCAATGAAAGTGTTCGACGATCCCTTCCCGATTCCCTGCCCTGCCCTGGCGAGGGGACACATTCGGCTCGGAGGCGTTCGGGCCGTCCTGTCCTCGCCCTCGCCACCGCCGCCGCTGGAAATCGAACGTAATCCCTCGGATGCCCCGCGGCTCCGGGAATTGATTCCTCATTTTCTTCGCACCTCTCGGCCCTGGGCACTGGGCGCTGGGCGGGCGGGGCGAGCGCGACGAGATCCATTAATTTTGGATTTTCCCCGACGTCACCGGGCGAGAGCAGGATCGTAAATTAAACCTCGGCCCTTGGGGAGGAAGCCGAGTTATGACAGTCGGTCCCGGCTCCGACCACGGCGATGACGACGCACTCCGAGGACGGGTCGATTCGATCGACCGGTGCCGGTGCGACGCAGCGGGTCCTGCGAGGTGTCGGCCGGTCTCGGAGCCTGCATGACAGACAAGTCGGCGCTCAGAGACACCTGCGTCGGGTGCGACGGCTGCGATGACTCGTCGCCGGCCGAGACTGCGCGGCGTCTGCGACTCCGGTGCCGCCGAGGCCTCCGGTGCGAAAGCGAAACTCGGACTAAGCGGGCGTCGCGTTGTCTGCGCCGACGCAGGCGCGGAGGCCCCGCTGCGGGCCAAACGAATCGGCCGCAAGGACGTCTGTCTGTCTGCCTGTCTGTCGGGCCGCCTCCCACCGGCGACGATTCGGCGAAACCTGCAGCCAGAGTCCAGCAGACAGCGCGGCACCGAAAGCGCGTCGGGCGACGCGACGAGCGCTCGCGGTGGGAGGCGGCAAAGACGACGGTGGCGATGGCGAAGGCGATGTTTTTGGTGACCCGCATCGGCGTCGCGTCGGTCCTCGAAGCGACTCCCGGTGACACAATGGGTCGTGCCATCGAGAGGTGCTTCAGCGGCTGCCAAGCGCAAACAAACCGATAAAGGGTCCGAGACCGAGACCGAGATGCGACCCGGCCGCGCCCTGCCCGTCCTCCTTTCGGGAGTTTCTCCGGGCCACGGGTCGAGTGCTCGTTGTTTGCCAGCGACATTCCTTCCGCCGGCCGCCGACCGCCGATCGCCGCCACCCCGGTGGCCACTCGAGATCAAAGACGCATTTCCATATTCGGCCTGCCCTGCTCTCATTAATAAACCATCAGCCCGATGCTCTCGCCATCAGCCCGGCCTGACCCGCATCGGCTCGATTGCCGCGGCCCATTTCGATCCTCAAAGTCGAGCGTTCGTCCGTCCGTCTGTCCCTCTGTCCATCCATCACTCGCTGGCCAGTTGCAGCCGCTCGAGTGGCGCGGGCGATCGACGTGCGACGATCGACGATCTGGGGTTTGATGGGTTTTTTACGAGCCCGCGTTACATCGGCGAATCGAAACTTCCACCGATCGCCGCCGACATGGTAATCGATTTGTCCGACGGCGGTGGGAGGCGGCAGGGCGGGGCGGGGCGCACACTCTGGACACCCTGATGCTCGAAGTCCGCTGCCGGCTGCCGTAAAACACACGGCCAGAAACCCATAAAAGATGCCAACACTTAAAGCGGTCGATTGTCATCGCTTTTTAAGCGATCGCTCGCCACCGACACCTGGGGACCGGCCTCGCGAGGCCGGGGGCCGGTCGAAGAAGCGGCGACGGCAGGCGATGCTGGTTTAACGACCACAACAAATCGAAGCCGCAGCCGAGAGCGCGACGTCCGAGACCAAGACTAAAAGTCCGACTACGTAATCGGGCACGAGTCGAATCGCGTCGAGTCGAGTCGAGTCGTCAAATTATGAATCCAAATGAGCCGCGCCGTGAAGGCGGTTCCGTTGACTACGGCGACGACGTCGTCATCGTCGTCGTTAAACGCGCCAGACGCAGGTACCTCGAGCGCCCCTCGAGCTGCCTCCACCTCTCCCTCTCCGTCCACTCCGTCCACTGTCGACGCTCGTTCGGGAGGTCCTTCGGGCACGCGTCGATCCTAAGAACACCTCGCGATCTCCCCAGCTCGTCTCAGGTGGACACGAACTGAGGTGTGACTCGCAACGTGGCCTCTTGGGTGAAACTTGGTCAAGGCTGGCGGCTCGGCTGGTCGGCCGAAACATGTCCAGAGCCAAGAGACGTCCATGCCGATGTCCCCGACCATGTCCAAAGCAAACATCGTTCGATCACCGCAGCCTGCGGGATCGGCCGTGGAATCGACCATGGGACGACGGCGGGGATGGGACGACGACGTCAGCAGCATCTTGGGCGAAGGCACAAAAGGGAAAACGGTAAATTCATTCACAAAACCGTTGCTTCTTCGGCCGGGGTCGGACCGGGGCCAGGGCCGGGACCGAGATGCAAATGCCAAACCATAAAATCCCCATTCGCCACGTGATCCCCGAATAAATCGTCGGATTAAATGGGCTCGAACCGGACTGAATTCCACCGGCCACGGACGGATAAACGGCAGGCCAACGGACGGACGGAGCAACGACTGGGGAACGGACAGATGGACGGACAGACGGACGTTTGGGGTCAGCTCGGAGGTAAAACAAAGGGAAAGAAAGTGCTTGAATTCTAATTGGAACGTGGCGCGGTCCACACGGCGTGAATGCGACCCTAATTAGCGGGCTTCCATAACTCATTGGCCATGGAGGGGGTCTGGGGAAGGAGGGACGAGGTGGGTCGGCGGGACGAACGAGGTTCCAGTTGTCGCCCCGCGACATATAGATCATCACTCAGGCGATAATTAACGAGATGCCTATCGAGAGGCCCGGCCGTGGGTCGCTCGCCCGATCGCCGGCTCGACGGATGGCCGGCTCAAATCGCCAGCCATCGACACCTCCGGGCCCGGTTCTAATCGGCGCCGGTCGGATGAAGACATCAGATCACAGCGACAACAGCGACGAGACCGAGAGAGACAGCGACAGCGACAGCGACACCAACAACGCCACCAACAGCGCCAGCGACACCAAAAACGCCACCAACCACGCCAGCGACAGCGAAACTCGGAATTTATGGACCTGCTCCGAGGGCTCGTGGTGGTGGATCGGACCGAACCGAACCGGACCGGATGGGATGGGATGGGATGATTTGGTATGTGATGGAAAATGAAAATCAGCTGGCCATCGGGCCATCGGGGCATCGGCAACGCTGAAAACTAGAATCGGAATTTTAATTTATGAGATTGCGCTCGTCGCCGGCCGCATACTAATGGCCGGCGAAACTGATTTACGGATACGCCGGCGGCCATTAAAATCGAATAAACGCACCGTTTACTCGTCCGCTCTCGCCGTTAACCTCCATCGTTATTGTTGTTATTGTCATTATTTTATTACCATGTGATTTTTGTGATTTCGTTAATTCGATATAAATAATATTGGCATGGCATATTGTGATTGTTGCCGTCGGTGCTGCTGGTGTCAGTGATTTTGCTGCTGCCATTGCGATTGCTCTTGCTCTTGCTCTTGTTGTTGCTGTTGCTGTCGCCGTCATTGTTGTTGCCGCGGCAAACGTTGCCACATCTCGTTCACGCCCCGGTCGCTGTCGCAACTTTGGGCATTTGTCGCGCCCTCGCTCGCTCCGCGGCTTTTAAAATTCAGCCAATGTCGGACGTGGACGCATACTAATGTTTCCGTTGTTGTTGTAGTAGTAGTTGTTGTTGCTATCGTTGCTTTTATTGTTGCTTTCGTTGTTGTTGTCGCCGTCCCATTGTCGGCGTCACTCCCAGAGCGACGTCCGCGGTCTCCGCCGCGTCTCGCGACGACTCCGGCGACTCCGGCTGCGACTCCGACACCTCCGGAATGCGCACGTGTCCCGCCACCTGGCCCGGTGGCCGGTCGTCGGCGACGGCGACGGCTCCCGAATTCGGAGTCGGGGTCGCGAAGACGCCCGCCCGACTCAGACTCGCGGAATCTCCGCCACTCCGTCCTCGACCGCGGACGCCTGACACGAAGTCCTCAGACGCCAGGAGTCGGTCGTGGCGGTCAGCACCAAAGTGTGTCATGGCGAAGCCCCAGGAGTTCATGGGTTGGGTCTCCCCCTCTCCCTCCCACTTTCCCACTCACTCGGGTGGCCGCAATTAGTGTCAAAGGCCGCCACCTCGTCCTGGGCCCCGTCGAAGGCTGTCATAATTTTTCCGCTAATGGTTCGACGGCCGACGACGGTCCGATATTTGTTTGTGTGTTTGTTTGTTTGTTTGCTTGCTTGTTTTCGCCATGTAACAATAATACGCGACACCACCACAACAACAACAACCACAAGACAACAGCAATAGCAATAGCAAATAGCAACAACAATATCAAGAACACCCGCAATCATCACATGTCGTTGCCGTCGTCGATGTTCCGATGTTGTTTTCGTCGTCGTTCTTGTTGTTCTTGTTTCTCTCATTGTTCTTGTTATTGCTGTTGTGGTTCTTGTTATTGTTGTTGTTGCTGTTGTCGCTGTCGCCGCGTCTTCCTAATGACTTCGTTAACACGTGTTGACCCAAGTGCTCGAGTGCTCTCGAGGGCCCTCGAGGTTTCAGTTTCACTCAAAACAAATCCTACGCCGGCCGCCACCGTCGTCGCGTCGCGTCGTCGTCGTCGAGTCGCCGTGGCCGCCGCCTCCCAGGAGCCATTAGAGGGGGGCGTGGCCGGGGCGACAACGACATCGACACAGTTGTCGCAGTCGCCACCGTCACCGCCGTCGCCGCTGACGCACGTCATTTGTAGTTGTTAACGATGGCGATGGCGATGGCATTGGGGAGTCGTTGTTGTTGTTGGAGTTCTGGTTGTCGTTGTTGGTGTGGTCGTCGTTCCTGTCGTCGTTGTTGATGTCGTTGTCGTCGCTGTTGTCCTTGTGGCTGCCGCCGTTGCGTGGTTATTAATTTGAGTGCGGACTCGGACTCCCCCGACCACCGACCTCCTGCTCCACCTCCACCAGCGACCCTTCGACCTCCTCCGCCTCCGACCTCACCCTTCAGCCGCCTCCTCAACCCGTTCCTTTCCTCGCCTCGTCTCTCATCCTGCGCACCGGTGCCCAGTAGTTTTTGTAACGCGAGCCGGTCCTCGTCCTCTCCTGCCTTGTCCTGTTGAAGTCAAATTGTTTTGTTTTTGTCCCTCCTGTCGTGGCTGTCGCTCTTGGCGGCGGCGCGAACATGTGGAGCCGTCCATCAGGCGGGCTGACCGGGTTGACCGGGTTGGCGATGTTGGTGGTCGAGTGTTTAAGCGGTTTGGCGAGAGGGAGACGGCGATGTGAGGAGCTGATGGCGGGAAGAGGTTGATGGGAGGCTGGTGGGAGGCTGGGGCAGGCAGACGTCAGAGGGAGACAGGGGTGAGGGAAGTGGGCGGCCCTTAATTAGGTGCCGGAGTGTTTGCGAAACGTGAAACGCGAAACAAAATTCTGAGTCGGGTGAAACCTGAAGAAAATCCAACAACAGCAACGAGGACCAACCAACAGTAACCGACTGAATGCGACGACGACAACCCAGAAACCAACAGCAGCAGCAGCAGCAGGGAGTGAAACCAACAGCAACAACCGACAGTCGCCGAGAGAAAGGCGACAACGGCCAGCACCCACAACGAGTCCTGAAGTGAGCAAAGAAATGCAACGAGAATTCCGAGCGTTTTGGCAAATCGCACGAGTGGCCCGTGTCCGGTCTCCGGGGTCCAGAGGACACGTTTTTGCCGCCTTTTTCGCTTTTTGTGAAAAATATCGATTGGCGAAAACCCGCTCGAGCGACAGACGACGACACCAACAACATCAGCCCAACAACACCAGCACCACCACCCCCACCCTCTCGAGCGCCCGTCGCCCTCGGGCTCTCTCGCACACACACACACACACACACACACACACACGCACGTGCAGTGGCGAGCGCAATAAAAAACGTTGGGCGCACTGAAAGAACTTCGACAGGCGGAAACAGGAAACCGGAAGTCCATCTTGCTCGCAGTGTCGGCGAAGATACTCACGCTCGTGTTCCTGCGGGGCTGGGCGAGGCTTGGGGTTGGTGTGGGGAGCAGGACGGGCAGGAAGGACGACAGGACGACGGGGCGACTGGGCGCACGCATTAGGAGATACATCATCACACATTGGCGGCGACCAGGTCTGCGACAACGAAGGCGGCACCGACGGCGCCCCGGACAACGACAGCGAGTCCGACGACGACAACGACAACGCCGGGGCTGACGGCGACAACGTGTGTGGATTCGACGCCGACAACGTGAGCGGATTCGACGCCAGAGCCTTCGTCGTTGCTGCGGCTGTCGTCGGTGTCGTGTCGCCCGGCTTGTCGTCGTCGTCGTCGCCGTCCTCGTTCTCGTTGTCAGCGCCGTCGTCGGTGGCGTCGTGTTGCGGAAGCAGATAGCGAAAGGACGGACGCTCCGAGGGGCGAGACAGGCCGTGGAAGGGACGAGAACGGGCGAGGACGCCTCGAGGACGGCCCGAGGACGCGGGGATGCTCCGGCGGATTCAATGGCGCGCGAGTAAATTACACCGGAGTGGGCGGGCCGGGCGGTCGGTCGGGCGGGCTGCGGCGAGTGGGGCGGAGTCGTGTCTAATGTAGCATTAACTGCTACAACGTCAACTATGACAACAACCACGACCACGGCATCACCAGCAACAACAGCGACGACAACGGCGACAACAAAAAACTACAGCAACAGTCACAACAACAACAACAACAACAACAACAACAAGGGGCCCGAGCCAGCGACCAGGACGACGCTACGGTCATCAGCCATTTACGGGCATCAGCAGACGTCTCTAATGTGTTTCCAATCTCGATCGATGCGAGAAAAACTCGCATCCGCCGACCCTTCACCGGGTCCCCTCCCCTCCCCCCGACCTCCCCCTCCGCCGCCCTCCCGCCACACGCATGGCTGGGTGTCGCGAGGCGGCCCACGTGGCCCAGCCTCGCCTTATCTCGGCCGCCGCCAACCGCCAGCGTTGCGAGCGAGTTCCGAAGACGAAGATGAATTTCCTGGAAAAAAAAAAATGAAAGAGTTCATGAGGAATTCCCGTTTCCGCATTTTACGCTATACCCAAATATAGCTCGGTGGCGATGGTGAATCAAACCAGGTCCACCGGTGCCGCAACGAAAACAAACCGAGCTCGACACATGGCTCAGACGGTTTTACTACTTAGCCGAGACATTTTAATAGAAGACTTGAGACGAGACTCCGATCTGGGTGTTTCTGGGTGTTTCCTGAAGTGCGATTAAAATTCCATAAATTAATAACGAAAACCTGACGTTCGGACTGATACATTTCAAGTCCTCGTGCATGTTCTAAATTAAGACTAAGACTAAGATTTTTGTTGACTTTATTATTGATATTTTTTCCTGTTTTCTTGTTGGGTTTTTAGTGATTTGTTGTTGTTTTTTGTTGACTCTTTTATTGATGTTTTGCCGATTTTTTTATTGACTCTTTTATTGATATTCTGTTGACTTTTTCGTTTGATTTTCTTCCATTTTTACTCTTTTTTTGCTTCTATGTTGTTTTTGTTTAATTGTTGTTGATTTTGTTTTTAATTGTTTGCTGCATTTTTCTTACATCTTTATTGATTTTCGTGACATTTTAATTGAAATTTTCTGTTGCATTTTTATTGAACAACTTGTTGCAATTTTTTATTGATATTTTATTGCAGTTTCAGGTGAATTTAAGGCATTCGAAAATGTCCAAAAGTATTAGTATTTACAAAAAAAAAAAAGAAGAAAACAAAAAAGAGATACTGAAATTCAAAATTCGTTGTTCATTCACTTGGACCAGTTTTTATGGACTTCTTACGGTCGTTTTATGGACCAATTTTAACGGCTAATAAAGTTAAATCGCTGGGAGTTTTGCAATAAATGTCATTCGACCGGAATAAATTCGAAATAAATTCAATAAGACTATAAATTTACTAGATTCTATTCCAACTATACTAGAAACCAATTTGATATTTATTTCAAGTTAATTCAGGTTTATTTTTGCTACTTTTAGTCGTTTGCAACTTTCTTTGAAGATTTCACTTTTCTTGCATTTGTTACTTGTTGCTACTTGCTTTTTGTATTTTATATAATACTAAATTTATTTAATACTAAAATATATAATAAAATCTTTTCAACTAAATTGATTGGTCTTCAAATTTCATACCAATTTTTCATATTTTTCATCATATTTTTGTAATCATTTACTTTTATTTTATTTAAATGTTTCCCTTTCCTCTACACCTAGGGAACATTAAACCCAATCAAGCAGAGTAATGAAAAAAAGTTTTCCACTAATTAAACGAGCGATTTCGGCCCGACCCAGCTGCGGCTGCCACTGCGACCGCCTCCCGACCCCAACCCCAGCCCTCGGTCGAGGTCCTGATTATTATTTCGAGCGCGAGGTGTCGAACGCGCCCGGGGCCGCGCATTCGCCGCTCTTTAGCGGGCCATGAGTCAGCAGCCGGCCCGGTCCTGTGATCGGTCTCGGCCCGGCCCCGGCACCGGCCCCGGCTCCATCCCTTCGAGCATGACTCGGCGAAAGAGCCGGGCTGGGGCCCCGGTGACTGGGCCGTTTGCGCGGGCCGAGGGGCGGAAAATGTCTTATCATCGGGTGTCCTCGAGTCCCCGAGTCGTCGCCTCGTCGTCCTGTCCTCCTGCCGACAGTCTGTATGTGTGTGGGTGTGGGTGTGAAGCGGAGTCAGGCGAACACCTGAGCGCGCCCGACACCTGTGCGGGTTCCCGTTAGGGTGCGCACCACACAGCGGCAGGTACAGCACTCGTCGTCGCCCATCAAGGACCTCGAGTGGGTGTCCTTTCGTCGTGCGTGTGTGTGTGTGTGGGTGCATTGCAGGCAGCCTTTGTAATTAAGGTCTGAAAAGCGAAAACAAACAGGTCCGGCTCGCCTCCGCCTCCTCCTCCCTGGCCGCCGCCCACCCGCTGCCTCCAAGGCCGAGACTCGCAGATGGCCAAGTGGGAAAATGTCACAGGCAAGTGTGCGAATGTGCTGAGTGTGAGTGTGTGTGTGTGTTTCGGCTGCTGCTGCACTTCGTGCATTCCGTCAAACGAAGCCACGGGAGTCCGTCCTTCGTCCTCCCTCCTCCCTCCTCCCTCCTCCGTCTCGGTCCTCCGTCGTCGGCCTCGTCGCCCCAGGACGCCGCCGCTCCCGGGCCCGGCGATCGATCAGGGGACACCGTGCGGCGACCCCGCCGCGTTCCGTGGACCGGGCCCTTTGTGGCGATGTGTGAAGTTCGGGCATTTCTCGAAATCGCACCTCGGCGGCGGGACCCACGCTGGGCGGCCTTGAGATCGCTCGGTCGCTCGGTCGCTCGATCAGTCGGCCGCTCGCTCTGACGGCCTCTCCGGTCGTTCAGTCGGGCGATCAGCGGGAGGCTCCGGGGCCGGTGCGTGGGAAAACCCGGGCCTATCGAGAACGAGCCTCGGTGTCTGCGATCGAGCACCTTGAGAAAATCGAAAAACTGAAAGCAAATTGAGAAAACTTCACGCCTTTGGGCTGTGGAGGTTTTTGGAGAGATTTCGAAATGTTGTCCGAACGAGAAAATCTGGAAGATGCCGAAATGGCGCAGACAAGATTTTGGCGAGGCATCGAGAAGGACTGGGAAAGTTGCGAGAAGCCGTCAGGATGAGGTCGAGGAGATGTGGGGAAGGTATCGGGAAGCTGTCGAGAAGCGGTTGGGAAGGTGTCGATCGTAATGGAATCGAAACGTTGTCGGGAAGGAATCGGGAAGATGTCGAATTGCCGTCAGGACCTTTGCCGAGTTGGTATCGAGAAGGAATCGGGTGGACTTCGGAAAGTGGTCGAGGTGGTTTCGGGACGACTTCGAGAATGTTTCGTTGGAATTCGAGGCGACCTCGGAAAGGTCTCAAGAGGTCGTCGGATGGGTTTGGCAAGGTCTCAGAAATCAATTTTGGCAGAAGCAGAGGACCATCGTGAGTCCCTCGCATGGACAGGGCCGGTCAACGGTGAGTCAAACGAGTGGTCATCGGTCGTTCACCGCTTGGTCATCGCTTGGCCGTCGGTTGGTCCCATCAGCGGCTGGTCATCGCTGGCCGCCGGGTGATCATCGTGTGGTCGCCGGGGGAGGGCGAGGACTCAAATTTCTGCGCGTCGCCGGAAGCATTAAATCAAAAATTGATTCCGACCGGTCCGTGGACGGGGTGAGCACGAGGCGAGGACGAGGACGAGCCAAGGGTGGGTGGTCGGTGGTCAGGCGGCGGGCAGATGGACGGCGGACGGCGGACGGAGGGCGGAGGGCGACGGACAGCTGCTGTCATCTGCACAATGAGTCGCCGGCGACTGTCGCAGGCCGCCATTAATTATAAAATATTAATTTTGCAGGACTCGAGGAGAGCGGCTGGGGAGGATGGCGAGGACGAGGTTGAGGACGACGTGGATCGGGAGGCCGACGTCGGGCACTAAATATTTAAGCGCACCGCAAACACGCACACAAACACACGCCCATAACTCATCATCTGCATTAGCGGGCGAGTGCGTGGGTGTCCGTGTGTGCGGGTGTGTGCAGGACAAAACAAACATGGCGGCTGATGCGCCGACATCCGCGCTGGTCCCGCCCCGTCCCGCTTCCGTCCGCGACTGCGGATGACGATGGCGATTTGTGTTGTCGCCAACCCGGCCACGCCCCGCAACCGCCCCTCGCCCCCCTCCCGCCGCCGGCCATTTTGCCGCAGCCCTGATTGCGCCGTGTCCCGGGTGGGCGGCGGGCACCAGAGCAGGGCATGTGAAAATTATTAAAATTTTTCATTAAATAATAAATGGCCGAGTGCGCGCGTGTGATGCGCGTGGGTATGTGTGATGGTGCGTGTGTGTGTGTGTGTGGCTGTTGCTTCCGCTGACAGACTGGACGCCATTCATTTTGTTGCCGTTGGTCAATTTAATTGGAACGTGAACGAAATTCGTGCGTTTGCCGTGTGTGTGTGGGGACTTTTGCAGTGTTTTGTGAGTCTGTGTAGGTGAATGTTGCGCGTGTGTGTGTGTGGGTGTGTTTGTGTGCTGACTCGTGCCATATGGCGAATGTCATGACGGTCGGAAAAAACCCCAAACTCGAATAAAACTTTACAAAAGGTCGCCCCAGCCCCGGCCGCCGCCGCCGCCTCCTGCTTTCCTTGGTCGGTGGCGTTCGTTGGGGGGTTTTTGAAATTTGAAATTGGAGCCTTGAGAAGCAACTTTTGCGTTCTTTAAAATCGTGCGGAGTCCTGCAAAAATCACATTCGAGGTTCTCCAGCAGCCAGCGAGCTTCAACCAGGCCTGAGGACTGAGTCGAAGTCGAAGAGTCGAGCGTCAGAGGAGTCGAAGAACGAGGACCGCGGGATCGAGGCCGGGAGTCGAGGGTCGAGGGCCGAGGGCCGGAGAACGAGGCTCGAGGAGTCGAGGGTCGAGGGCCGGAGAACGAGACTCGAGAAGTCGAGTCGTGGGTGGGGAGACGAGGACGAGGCCCTTTGGCTACTTCAAGAGGTCCCCGTTTAAATTCAGATTTTCCGCCAAATGTCCTTCAGTTTTTTTGACCATGTTGCTCGCCGTAGTCGTTGTTGTTGCGGTCATTTGGCCGCTGTTGTTGCAGATTTTGTTGCTGCGGTTGTTGCGCTGTTTCGGCCGCTTTTCGCTGGTGTTGGTGCGTTTGTTGCAGTCATTTTGAAGCTGTTGTTGCGACTGTTGTTGGCGCTGTTTTTGTTGCTGGCTTGTTGCTGTTATTGCAGTCATTTGGATGCCGTTGTTGTTGCTGTTTCGGCTGTCTTTGTCGTTGCTGGCGTTGTTGCTGCTGCCTTTGTTGTTGCTGCTATCGCTGCCGCCGCTCTCACTGCAAATTGGCGCGCATCCTGTGCGCTTTTTGCGCGGCGAATTAATTGCGCCCCACTCCCGAAACCCCAGGCCCCTCCCGACCACTCCCCGCCCGCCCCTTCAGCGCCGCAACCTCCTGAAGCCCCTCAACCACCGCAAACCGCCCGCGCCCTCCCCCCCTGGATCGAGGTCATAAATTGCCGCCGATTTATGCATAAATTTCGTCATTGTTGGTCGCGTCGTCGTCGTCGTCGTCGTCGTTGTTGTTGTCATTGGTGTTGTTGTCGTTGTTGTTGTGCTCGTTGCTCTTGTTTTTGTCACTGTTATTGGTGGTGTTGTTGTCACTGTTGTTGTTGTTGTTGTTGCTGTTGCTGTTGCTTCAGCCGCTGCTTCAGCCGCTGCTTCTCGCTTGTTTCGCTTGTCAATTGCGCATCGCGGCCGCCCCGGCCCCGGCTCCGGCTCCGGCTCCGGCTCTCGTCCTGTCGATGGCGTTGGAATTTCAGAGCCCCCGACCTCAGCCCGACCACTGCCCCACCTCGGCCCAGCCACGCCCCTGCCCACCACGCCCACCGCCAGCCGGCCCTCGCATGCGCTGCGAAAATCGCTCGAAATGTTTCGACTTTACGGCCGATGCGGCACCTGAGAGCCGTTGTTTTTGCTACACTTGTCGTTGTTGTAGTTGTTGCTGTTGTTGTTGTTGTTGTTGTTGCTGTCGTCGTTGTTGTTATTCTCCACTTGCCGCAGGCGACCAACTTTATTATCATTTGTCACCCAGCCCCAGCCGAGACCCGGGCGACGGACGTCGGAGGACGAGGACGAGGACGAAAACGAGGCCCAGCGACCAGGACGATGACCAGGCCGGCATCCCTGGCGAGCCATCCATTTCGTCCGCCTGGCTGGCCGCGGACGCAGCTCAGCTCGGTCCAGTCCGGCCCAGACCGAGGCCCGACTCGGGCGGCAGGATGACAAAAATTAACTTTTTAATGAATTACTTTTTCGAACGCGTTATCGCGATCGACGCACGGCCCAACAATGGACCACGAACACGCACGCAGACACGCACAATCCCACCGACACTCGTGTGTGTGACTCGACCTCACTCACACACGACCGCCGCCCGACGCCGCATGGAGCCATCTGGGATCTGCCATAATTCTGCGATTTTTATTTCGGCCGCCTTTTGAATTTATTTGCACCACGTCCTCGCCCTCGTCCTCGCCCTCGTCCTCGTCTGCACCCCGTCCATCGCCCCGGCCCTGGTCGAGCTCTCGATCCCAGTCCACGTCTCGGCCCAGGTCTCGTCCCCCGTTCGAGCCGCGGCTAATGGGCTCCCGGCGGGCAGCGGCGATTAATCAGTTAATTAACTCCCGAAGACGGCGCGTCCTCGAGTGGCGGAGGCGGCCGGGTGTGTGTGTGCGTGTGTGCTCATGTGTCCGTGTGCGTGCGGATTAAGTCGTCGTCGTCGTCGTCGTCGGGGCCGGGGTCGTGGGAGGGGCGACGGCGGCAGGAGGACGGATTTGCTCGGCTGAATGGCATCAAAGCCCAGCTGAGTCGAGTCCGGAGCCGAAACCGGGACCGGGAGCGAGACCGGGACCGAGGCTGGGGCCAGGAGAAGGACCAAGGACGGAGGCAGGACCTCGACGTAGGCTGAGACCAGGCCGTGACGGGCGGCCACTGAAAGCGAGACTCGCCCTCGCCCCTCGACGCTTGTCAATCGCTCGGCTCGCGTGTCCTGATTGAATCCGGCTCGATTGGAGGCGCTCGGAAGACGCGTTTCGCCCGACGAATGGATGGAGGAGGGCCGGGCGATGGAGGACGAAAGGATGGAGAGATAGACAGACAACGGACGGACGGACGGACGGACGGACGGACAGACACCGATCTAATGTGGTCCTCGACGCGCTCCTCAGGTCGCCAGGAAGCTGGCACTCGTAATCCGCGGCCGAGTCCTCGTGTCTTCGAGTTGTCTTCGGGCCCTCGTTGGTGCTGCTGGCTTTGTTAATGTGGTTGTTGTTGGCATTATATTGTTGCTGTTGTTGTTGTTGCCCTAATCCCCATGCGAGCCCGGCCGCGATCGAGCCGCCTGCCTGGCTGGCCCGATGCGGCTTCGAATCGCCCCGAGTCCCTTCCTCGCGCCGCCGTCGCGCGCGTCATTCATCAATTCATTCATTCATTCATTCGCTTCATCAGCTTAAAATGTAATCATCCTCGCATCCATCTTCAACCACAGCAACAACAACAACAACAACAACAACGCCGAGCCCTTTCATGCAGACCAGGCGCAGGCGACGACAAGCGAGAATCGAGAACTGAGAACTGAGAAGGAGAGCGAGAACCAGAACGAGAACGAGATGAAGATGAAGCTGGGCAGGAGATGAAAGGATGAAAGGCCAAATTGACTCATCGCTCCCGAGGATTTGTCATTTGTCAATTGGCGAATCGGGAACTCGCACGCGAACCCCCGACCCTCGGTCCCACCGTCGGTCCCTCTGTCACCCCGTGTCTCTCTCTCTGTCCCTGCGTCTGTCCCTCTGTCCGTCTCTCGATCCCTCGGTCCCCCGGTCCCTCTGTTCGTCCGCCCGTCCCTCGATCCCCGGCTCTCGTGGCTCCCTCAAAGCCGCGATTACGGCCGAGGTCGTCGCTGCAACGCATCCAGATGGCCTCCTGGATGGGCCCCGGAGACACCGCGGCTCCACCCGCCAGGCCAGACCAGCCTCCACCTTCTCCCTCCGTCGTCCATCCTCCCTTCTCCGCAATCGAATCAAACAAACGATTTAACTTCGGCCTCGTCGGCTCCACCTCGTTCGCCTCGGGCTGCTTGGCTGAAATCGTTCTTGTTTTTCAACCGATTGTTGTTGCAGTATCGGTGTGGTTTGTGCTGTTCCTGGGATTCTCGTTGTTGTCCCTCCGGCTGTTGTTCTTGTTATCGTCGCTGCCTCGTCGCCTCGGGTGTCGAGTGGCTCCCTCCGAGTGTGGCGCGTTCGCTTCTGCTGCTGCTGCTGCTGCTTCGGCTGATGATGATTTCAATTTGAAACAAATGAGCGCCTCACAACAACAACAACAACATCGAATTAGCAGTGCATTCCATGCATGCGAACGACAGGCGAAGTCGCGGCAACGGCGAGAAGTAGCGAAGAACAGCGACAACAACCGTGCCAACAACAACAATAAGAAAAAACACCACAAAAACAACAGAAACAAAACAACAAAAATAACAACAACAACATATCAGCCTGGCCACAATAAACCGTCCCCGAGGCGCGTTTTTTGAGCCCCGACGCGACGCGACGCGACGTCCGGCGCGGCAGCCGCCGAGCGTTCGCGCACAATTACGTAATTCGATACAACTGGGAAGAACGGGAGTCCCTGAGGCTTCTCTCTGTCTGTCTCTCCGTCCGTCCGTCCGTCCGCCCGTCCGTCCCTGGGCCATCGCCAGGGGCACAATTAAAATTAAGCAGCGACAAAACGCACTCGAGTAGGCAGAACTCGACCGAGAGAAGGTGAGAATTGTTGCAATGAGAGAAGTCGGTAGCGATGACTTCTCTCTCTCTCTCTCTCTTTCACCCTCTCGTTCTGTCGCTCTTTGTTGTTGTTGGTCTGTTCGCCGCTGCATTCGTTTGACTGTTGCAGTTGTGAAGTCAGGAGCGCTCGGGCAGGGCCCGAAGTCGTGGCCGGCGGTTCCTGATGAAGCTAATTTTTCGCTCCCTCGTCCTCGTCCTCGCCCTCATCCTGCTCGTCGTCCTCTCTTGCGTCCTCGCCTCCTTCCTGCTCTCCTTCGTCTTCTCCACACGACTCGGGAAACTTGAAGTCGGAACTCGATCTGGATCTGAATCTGGATCTGGATCGTCGCCTCGAGCTCCGGGAAACTCACCACCCTGGGCCTGGCCTCGCCGTCGACTCCGCGACTCCGCTCCTGGACGACGAACCGCCCCTAGGGCTGCCGGCAGTTCCGCTCGAGGAGGTCGCGCTCCTCCCTCCGCCCTCCGTCCCTTCCTCAGCTCACCTTTCGGCGGCCGTTTCGACGCCTCGTCGCCTCAGCGCCGGCGACATGCGAGCGATTGCGAATCGCCTCGGCAGCCCTGACGGGTTTCGGAAGCTGCGGTCGCACAAATTGAGACCCCCAGGCTGAGGGGCGCAGGGGAGGGAGGGCAGGCCAGGCCAGGCCAGGGCGAGTCGAGGCGTCTCGGTGTCGCCTTTGTTTTAGCGACGGCGTATTCGATTCCCATTGCGATTCCCAGTCCCGGCCTCTTCCTCACTCGCTCTCTCGCTCTCTCGCTCTCCCTCGGTGACGAGTGCGTTTCCGGCAGGGCTGGGGTTGGGGTTTGTTGTTGAGGTCGAGGTCCTTGGCGAGCGAGCGTGAGCGGACGCGTGAGAGAGTTCGCAGCCGTCGACCGCAGGATTGGATTTGTTTGTCGGTCTCCGCATTGCGGTGACATCCTTGCATTTGACACCGCGCACCCAGGCCGGGCCGGGCCGGGCCGGGACACCCGAGCGACCCCTTCCCGATTCCGATTGCGATCCGATTCCGATTCCGATGTCGATGTCGATTCCAATTACGGCCACAATGAGCCCATTGATTTCCGATACGCGACGCCTGGCCGAGCCCGAGCCCGATCCGCTTCGGTTCGGTTGGTTAAGCCGAGACAGACCACTTAGCATAGGGCGTGGGGTCGGCGACGAAGTCGGGGCCGGGACTCGGTCTGCCGGGGTCGCGGTCTGAGGGGTCGCGCAGTCGATGGTCCTTGGCCGAAGACTCTGAGCCAAGGTCCTGAGCCAACACTTTAAGGCAAGGCGATTTGAGCCAAGACTCTAAGCGAAAACCCTGAGTCAAGGCTTTGAGCCAAGTCTTCAACACCCTGAGTCAAACCCTGTCAAAACCCTGATCCACGATTCCGAGCCAAGACCGTGAGCCAAACACCTGGGCCTAAACTCTAAGCCAAAACTCCCAAAGCTCTGAGCAAACCAAGACACTGAGCCAAGACCGTAAGCCAGGGTTTTGAGCACAGACCCTGAGCCAGAACTTTGAGCCGAGCCAAGCCAAGGTCCTGAGCCAAAAGCCTAAGCCTAAGCCTAGATCCTGAATGCTCTCCGCCTCCGCTCGTCCCCTCTCCACGCTTCGAATTCGAGCGATCCAGCTCAGCCCAGGGCTCAGGGCGCTCAACTCGGCTCATCAATGAACGGATTTCGTCCGCCCTCACCTTCACCATCGCCCTCGCCCTCGCCTTCGTCTTCACCTCCTCCTCCGTTGCCTCGACTTGTTCACGACGACGACCTTGGTTCCTGGAAGCCGCCAGACGCCGCTCTGTCTGCAGAGGATCGACCGACCGATCCGGCCACCGTTCGCCGGCTCTTGAAGTGGCCGAGGCCGAAGCCAAGACAACGTCGGCGACAAAGCCGAAAGACAGGGGCAACAACAAAGCCGGGCACTAACGACAGCGGCCGAGACAAAGGAGGAGATGCAGAGGTAGAGGCAAAGACAGAGGCAAAAGTAAAGACGGAGGCAAAGAACGGACTTAAAACAAAGGCGACAAGCCGTAAAACAAGCAGTAAACGAGGCCGGCGCAGGCGCAGGCGCAGGTACCATAAAATAAAACGAACCGTGTCCGAGTCGGTGCAGCGGACGCGGTGGAGGGAGAGGGGACGGGCCACGACTAATGGTGCCCGCCCGCAACGTCGACGATTCGCCGGATTCGCCCGATCCGATCCGATCCCGGGATGCCTCAGACTTTCAGACGCCGTTGCCGACGACGCCGACCGTGGCGAAACCCAGTCAAGTGCCTGCGACAGGTTTTAAAGTCTGTTGCCAATACTGGTCTGAAGGGCCCGTTGGATGGACGAGGGCTTCTTCCAGTGGATCGCGGGGCCAGTGGCCGAGCTCGATGGGGTTTTCCACGTGGCTCCCTCGCACGCAAGTGATCCATACAGAGATCCCTCGGCCTGAGACTCAAAGCAATTCCTCCAACTCTTCATCCATGCCTACCTCTGTCTCCACATCCATCCATCTAAGCCATCTCTACATCCATCTCCCCAGCCACCCATTGAATTCCCATTATGACGATCTCCGCCTCCTCCCCTGCCCGTTCGCCCGATCACCGCCGTTCGACCGACCACAAAGTAATGCGTCGCAAACCAACGTCGGCCTCAAGCAAGCGCTCAAAGGCTGCGCCGACTCCCGGCTGACCACGACCAGAACCGCGGCCCAAACCACGGCCCAAGCCCCGACCACCGGTGCCCCGCCCCTCGTGCACGGTCCGCGCGCGCTTCATTAATTCGTCGTTTGGCGCGAGAGTGCGAACAAGTAGTAATTATTTCGCACGCCGCTGTCGATAAGCGGCGGTCGAGGAGGAGACGGCGAAGACGATGGCGATGAAGAGGGCGGAGGTGATGGTGATGGCGATGGCGATGGAAACGACAAGGCGGATGGCGATGGAGACGGCGATGGCGATGCAGACGGCGATGGCGATGCAGACGGCGATGTCGACAATTGCGACGATGGCGATGTCGATGTCGATGAAGACGACGATGAAGACGGCGATGAAGACGACGGTGGCGATGGCGATGAACACGACGAAGGCGGTTGCGATGAAGACGACGAAGGCGAAGGCGGTGGCGATGTCGACGATGCCAACCACGTCGACAACGTGGACGATGCCGATGTCGCCGTCGCTGTCGATGATGACGACGATGACGAGCGCGCCGCTGATGACGACGTTGATGTACGAGTGCGCGATGTCGGCGCGCCAAAGCCATTCGTCAAGACGTCTTTGCCGCGAAGCTGGAGCTGGAGCTGCAGCCGAGCGAAGTCAGCCGTAAAATGATAAATTAGTTAAATTGAATACGAGCGCTAGAGCGGAATGTGTGTGTGTGTGTGTGTGCGAGAGGGACCGGGAGTGGGAATGTGGCCCCAGACAGAGGGAGAGCGCGCGACACAAGACGTCGGCCATCGAGATTCGAGCTGCGAACTGCGAGCTTCGACTTCAACGTCGTGCTCGTGGTCGTGGTCGTGCTCGTGGTCGTGGTCGCCGTGACTGGTGCGGCGTCGAAGGCTTTCTACGGCCAGCAGCCATCAATCGCCGTCGACAGGGCGGGCGAGGTGCGACGGTCGAGGGACGGACGGACGGCCGGGCGAGATGGCCTGCGAGCCAATTTGGCCAGGTGTCCGGGCCCCGGAGCCGAAGAAATAATTAAGTTGCGGCATCGCTGCGATCGGTATGCAGTGGTCGATGCCGACGTCGTCGTCACCGTCACCGTCAGCGTCGCCACCGCCCTCCGACCGCGATTGAGGTCGGCCATTGTGCGGTCGGACCCCGTGCCTCGAACCCCACAGCCCCCTGACGCCCCCTGACGATGGCGCGGCTCCCGGCGGCACTCGAAGGATCGACTCGGAACGGTCGTTGGTCTGATCGCGATCAGATGCCGGCGCTCGTCGCCTTCGACTCGATCGCCAGCTGCCGACGCGCTCGACCCGGAGGCACCTCGACCGTTAGGCGCGGGAACTCGTTATCGCTCTCACATGTATCACGATGTCGCCGCGAAGCCTGTCACGCGATGC
This sequence comes from Coelopa pilipes, assembly GCA_947389925.1. NCBI lineage: Eukaryota > Metazoa > Arthropoda > Insecta > Diptera > Coelopidae > Coelopa > Coelopa pilipes. The sequence continues at coordinate 8,898,428 of OX376696.1, forward strand.
GCGGATGCAGCCGCCGCGCACCCTTGGCGCGGTCCGCAGGACGACGGAAACTGGAACAAGTCGCGAAGAAATCGGCGCCGGTCATCGGCGGTCGTCGGCCGTCGCAGCCCCAGCGAACGCGATTCCCGCAATCACGGAATCCCTTCCGACGGCCGGGCGTATCAACAGCGTCTTGTTTATCGAGTCGGCATCTGATTTCCTTGACCGGAAACCCTCGAGGGGAGGGTGGGCCGCCGAGAGAGCGAGCGGGAGAGCGAATGAAATCCGCTCGAATCGTGGGAAACTCGCGAGGCGACGCACAAATCGCGCCCGTGCAATTAAAACAAATAAAGTGGACGCGCAAGGGTGGGAAACGACGCGACAAACGAGCGAAACGAAGGAAGCGAGGGAATCGAGGGGATCGAGGGACGGGAAGCGCGAAAGCGAGCGCATTTCCTTCGTCCTTTTTCGGCGCTTTCACCCCAAAAACAAAGCGACTTCTGTTGCTGTCGCTGTTGCGTGGTCAACGCGACTTGCATTGGTTTGGGGTGGGACGCGCGACAAGGGGTGGCGCCGTGGAGTGGGGTGCGACGGAAGGCCGATAGGCTCGATTTGTATCTGTCTGTCTATCGCAATCTCGCCGCCGCCGCCGCCGCCGGGTCCGTGGGAACCGTCGCAGGCGCGATCGCGCGATTACGTTTTCCGCATTCCGCTAATGGCGACCGTCGGCGAGATTCCGTCGCAGCCGCGTCCGGTCCGCGTCCCGGGCCCTTCGGAGTCGCCGGAGTCGCCGGAATCGCCCCCAACTCCGGCAGATCGCCGCGGCCGATACGGGTCGGGTTCCACTGGGTCGCCGGCTTTTCGGGGGTCCAGGACGAGGTGGACGACTGGGAGGTGGGCGATGAGGACGCGGTTGACGAGGTCGCTTTGCGCCCCCTCCCCAGAGCCTTCCACCGCCGGAGTCTGGCCACCGTCTCGTAATCTGGTTCCGGCTCATTGGGCCCGCCCCGGGCGCCGGCAACGACTCGACTAAGGCGAGACGAGGCCGGGCCGGGCCAGGCCAGGCGAGGCTCTGCATGACGTTTGGCTTCCTCGCCTCGTCTCGCGCTACTGGACACGTGCGCGTCGGCCTTCGTCAGGGAGACGACGAGCAGGACGAGGGCGAGGGCGACGATCGATGTTGGCCATGATGATGACGTTTGCTGTCAGGCGAAATTATTCACATCTCGATTCCGCCGTTTGGGCTCAGGCAGCTTCTCGTCGGTCGGCCGTCGCCTGTCGCCTGCTTCCGCGGCCCGTCCTCTGCCGCAGTCGCAGCCGCCGTCACAGCCTGGGCCGCCGCGCTTGTCACACGCTCGTCGGCGCGTTTCCGTGCCGCAAACGCTCCGCCAACGTCGTCATCCGCGTCGTCGTCGACATCGTCGTCATCATGAGCATGATCATCATCGTCATTGTCGACTGCACGTCCGTCACTCCGTCAATCAACGCCGCCGCTCACCCCCGTCCCCCGGCGTCGCCCCTTCCCTCGGCCAGGGAGCGCGGAACACGCACCACACGATTAACGTTCTCCCCAGAGCGGACTCGCGGCGGTTCCACTCCGAATCACAGAATCGCCTGGCTCGGTGAGCGCGGCTCAGCTCGGCGTAGGGCATGCCAGAGTAGGGCAGGGCACGGCAGGGGAGGGGAGGGGAGGGACTGAGGGGTCCTCGCCGGCAGGAGCAGCCAAGCGTGATCAATGCGAATTGTGTGATGAACCATGTGCGGCGCTGAGAGCGAGCGGAGGATGATCGGGGTGGGATCCGGCGGAGTCGGATGGGATGGGATGCGATGGGTTGGGACATGAGAGGAGAGGAGAGGATGAGTTGATTTGAGGTGGAGAGGAGTGGGAAGGAAGAGGATGCGCTGAGCGAGAATGAGGTGGAGAGAGGAGGTGGAGAACGAGAATGAGGTGAAGGATGAGGACCAGGACGAGGATGAGGACGAGGCCGGGGAAGAGATTGAGGATGAGGATGAGGATGAGGATAACGAAGAGGATCCGGCGTGGACCCGATTGAACGGGCTGCCACTGAATGGGAAGGGATTGAATTGAGTGAATGAATGGAGTCGGCGGTCGGCCGCTTGTCTTCGAACCGCATCCGCGATTGTTCGATTGTCTGTCTGAGCCGAGCGGGATTCCCCCGATCCGATCGGAGCCTCACGATCCCGATCCCGATCCTGCTCTAGTTTGGTGATCAGGGATCATCAGGGAAGGGTTCGCAGATGCAAATCGAGGTCATGTGGCGATGATCCGCGGCCTCAATCGGATCGCGACCCGCTGTCTCGACGACGACGACGACAGCGATCCGCAGCTGCGAAGCGGTGGGCGGGGAGATGAGGATGGAGGTTGGATGGAAAAGAGTTGAAGAAGACGACGACAGAGCACAGAGACAGGGACCTAGACAAGGGTCTGCCACGGACGACTGGGCCCTTTGTGGCGCCCTCGGCCCCTCTTGCTAAGCGACCACCGGGGTCCGATTGAGTCATTAGCCGGGGAAGAGGCCGTGAAAACGGCGCCTAAGGTCGGCGGAGGTCGGGCCAAATGCCAGTCATTAGCATCGGAGGGGACCCCGAACCCCCCCACGCTCCTGGAGTCGCTTCTCAACTGAATCGTGAGGAGGTCGCCCAACCTCCGGCGCCTCCTCCCTCAGGGATCCTGTCGCGGCCCCTTCCGGGTGTCGCGAGCGCCGTCGCCGTCGTCGTCGTCTTCGTGATGGTCGGAAACAGAAGTCGGGGCAACAGCCATCGCAGCGACAACAACAGGTGTTGCTCCCTGGCCCTCCCTCTCTCTCTGCCTCTCGGCAACCCGTCAGATGCCGTTGAACAATTGCCAGGCGATGATTGCGTTGTTCTTGTTGTTATTCTTGTTTTCGTTATTGGATATTGTTGTTGCCATCTTTTTGATTTTGCCTTCTTGATTTTGCTTTCTTGTTTTGCTTACTTGCTTTTGCCTCATTGTTTTTGCCTTCTTGTTGTTGCTCGTCGGTCTGCAGGTTGTTTTGCCTTCTTGTTGTTGTCGTTGTTGCCCGTGCTCCTCGTTGTTGTTTTTGTTGTTGTCCGGAGCCGGGTCGGCGACGTGTGCGAAGCCTTTTATTCGCGCAGTTTCATTTGCTTCGCTTTGTTTCAATCAAAATAATAAATTCGAATGCGAATGCGGCGAAAACAATAAGGCAACAAAAGCAACAACAACAACAACAGCAACAGCACAAACGGCGACACCGACGACAACGGAGATGCCGACGATGACGGCGACGACAGTAGCAGCAGCAGCAGCAACAACAACAGCAACCACTGCCGCGAAATTGTGTCAACGTCCTCGAGCTCGACGACGGAGCCGAGACCGGGGCTGGAGTCGGGCCTGAAGCGGGCTGAGCCCGTGCATTCCAATTGAGTAAACATCGCTTGGCATCGGGTCCCGTCGCTCGCGCCACCCCCGACGCACCCCTGGTCGCATCCCCAACCTCCGCCAGCCCCGTCGCCTCCTGCCAGTGCAATGAATTGCTTTTAAAATTATTAATAGCTCGGCTCCGTTGTTGCTCCGTCGGTGTTGTTGCAATTGTTCCGTGCAATTATTCGCATCGAGCCGTTACAGGCCTCGAACAAAGGCCCGAAGGTGCCACCCACAAGTGTGTGTGTGAGTGCGAGTGTGGGTGTGCGTTGGTGTGGTCTGTTTTCCGGTACCCGAATTTAGTTCTGTTCCTCACGGCCTCAGAAAAACCCCCACCCCAACCCCAACCCCATCGCAATCGCATCGATCGATCGATCGACAACTGTGCAAACAACGGAGCGCTTTTGGCTTCCTTGAGTCGCGTCCACCGTGTCGCGGCTTCCGCATTCAGATTCAGATTCAGCCCGTGGGCCGCCCCCGACCCCACCTCGTCAGCTCGAGCCGGGCTGGCGGGACGTCGTGTCGGCCACTGGCATCGATTCGCGCCATCGTCGCCTCCTCCTCGCATCGTCGGCTTCTCCCCATCCTCATCCTTACCATCGTCACTTCTTCCTTCTCTTCATCCTCACCACTGTCGCCTCATCCCCGCCTCATCCCCGCCTCATCCCCGCCTCATCCTCGCCTCCTCCACCGCATCCTCGTCCACCATCGTTCCCTTCCCTTCCCTTCCAATCGCCCCGTCTGTCATCGTTCGCTTTCTGTGCGCTTCCGGTGCTGCTGTCGATTATCCTGAAACGGGCCGGAGGACGTCGTTCGCTCGCTGCCCGTCGTCGGAACTTCCGGTCGTTGTGCGTTGGCTGCCATTAAATTTGCAATAATTACAGCGGTTGATTCCGTCGCAGCAACGGCCGCAGCAGCCTTAGATGCCCCCGAGGCAGCGGCCCGCAGGAACCCCGGCGTCCTTATCGCGGCAAGGACGGGAGGAAGCGACGATGGGAGGATGCGAGGACGAGAGGCCAAGAGGAATTGCGGAAGCGAGAATGGGAGGTCGAGAGGAAGCGACGCAGGGCGGTTGGTCCTGGGACTGGGGCGCGCTGTCCGCCGATTCCGTCGCTAATTGCGCGCCACTCGTCCGTCATCCACTGTGCCAGGCCCGCCAACCAGCCCTCGAGCCGGCCGGCAGCCAGCCAGTCAATTAAAGCGTCCGCAGGAGCTGGAGCCACGAGCCCGGTCCACCCTCGCCCGGCCTCGAACGCGCCGCCGTCGCTGCGCTGTCTACGGGCGGCTCGGTAATTAATTGCCGAGCAGAGACTAGCCGAGCGATGATTAATGGCAGCGCCGACAATCGGCATCTCCGCCGTCGCCGTGGCGGCTGAGGTCGAGGGCGGCCGCGGGCAGGCTCAGGGACAGGGCCAGACTCAGACCCAGACTCAGTGCCAGAGCCGGAGCCAGACCCAGACACGGTCCCAGGGCTCGACTCAGTCCCAGGCCGCGGCCAGTCCCAGCTCGAGCTCCAGCCGCAGTTTCCCGATTTTGTCGCCCGACTCGGTCGGCTCCGACTCTGTCGCGTCGCCTCGTCTTCCTCGGCTGCAGCGACAACCGGTTGAATGCCGTCGGCGCGGACGGCGACAGCGACAGCGAGAACGAGAACGACGCCGACAACAACGAGCGACGAAATGTTTGTTGCCGCCGCTGCAAATGGCACAGAATGCGGAATGTGGGCTTAACCGGAACCGGATGTATTATCTGCGCCAACTGCGCTCCGCTCGGCGGCTCCGATGGCAGCCGGCAGCGCACCGAGCCGAGCCTCCCCCACATCCGCCCGGGTCCCCTTCCCAGGCCCCTCGCCGACGACCCTGGCGTATGTAAAACATTCGTTCCGCTCGGAGCCCACTCGACCGGGTGCGGGGAGCGACCCGACGTCCGTCCGCCACATGTGAACACTGCCCGCTTCCCAGCACCGACGCCAACCCCAACCCCAACCCCACCCCAGCCCCAGAGACACGGCCACTGTTTGGCCCGTGTACGTGGTTTCCATTTCCACACAGTTTCGGCTCGCCTCGTCTCGTTTCGCTGTATTTTCACTTGTTCTTTCCAGTCGGTGCCCGCGTGCTCCGGTGCCCGCGTCCCCTCTCCAACCCTCCACCAACCTCGCCCAGGCGGCCGCGACCCTCCCTCGAGCCCGGCCGCATTTCGTATTCCGGCGACTGCATGCGGCGCACGGAGCCCCCTGGTCGTCGCCTTCCCACGGCGCGGCCAACACACGATGGAACAACGGGCCAACCGATCGCAACCACCTGCCCGACATCGGAAGCGCTCGAACGCGATCTGGAGCGGCGTCGCCGATCGCGAGGCCGCCCGCACCCAGTCGCTCGTCCCAGCTGATCGCGACCATGTCGACCGGACTGCAGCGCGAGCACGCAGCGAGTTCCACCGACGCTTCCGCCTTCCGCTCCGTTCATCTGTGGGTTGGTTGATCTGTCCGTTCGTCCGTCCGTCCGTCTGTCCGTTCTCGGCTCGTTCACCGGTCCCCACTTTAGCAGGTTGATCTGTCCGTACTTTAGTTGGTTCATCTTGTCCGTCATCTCCAACGTCCGTCCGTCCGTCCGTTCTGGCTTCCCCTCCTCCCGCAATTCCCACGTCCGTCCGTCCGTCCGTCATTCCATCCGTCCGCCCGCGCGCTCCACACCTAAGCACGCATGCCTGGCTGCCGCAGCCGCAACCATCGGTCGGGCGGTCACTCGGCGAACCGTCGGACCGCCAGAGTCAATGGCCCGCATGCGACAATTAAAGTCCGGAACGAGACGGGCCGGGCCTGGTCGGGGCTGGGACTGGAACTGGGACTGGGGCCGGGGCCTGGACGAGCCAAACTGGGCCGGTCCATTGTGTTTTAATTGGCCCGCGGACGGGTCGGAATTAGCAAATCCAGGAAGCGGCGACAAATTGACTCCATGTAATGGGTCGTCACATTCGCCCGCTGGCGGCCGATCGACGGTCGCGATGGGCAGCAGCACTGGACAGACGGACAGACAGATGGCGAGAGTGGACTGATATGGAAAGAGTCGACGGTTACGGAAAAAATCGCCTGCTGTGGACAGAATCGAATGCCAGCCACATAAACGACTGCCCTAGGAAGAATCGACTCCAATGGACAGAATCGACTCCCGTCGAAAAAATCGTCAGCCATGGACAGAACCGACTGTTCTTGCTCGAGAAGCCTTCCAGAGTCCACAGAAACCTTTGGCTGGCGCTGACCCGGATCCCCGACGACCTCGTTTCGCCCACCCCGTGTCGAATGCCGCATGCCTCATGACGAATCCAGGGACACGAGGCCGGTGTAATTTAATTTCCTGCCTATCGCCGACGTCCCCCAACCCTCTTCTCCGTCCCCTTCATCCTCTCCCGCCAACCGCCGGCCCGTTCTGAGCCGCAACCGCAGCCGACGTCTGTCCATCCGCCGGGCCGAAATTCCAAATATTTTTATCGACAAACTCCATCTTCACACCTGTAATTATTATGCAGCCGCGGAGTGGGGAGTGGGAGGAGGTGGGGGCGGTGATGAGGTTGCGGTGGAGGTGGGGGCGGGGGTGTTGGTTGGAGGAGTGGGCGGGGCGGCTGCCGGGCCTCGAGCGAGCCGACGGAGTTTTGTTGAATCACCGCAAATAATTATGACTTGCGAGCGACGTGATGGTGGCGGGCGGACGGATGGATGGGAGGACGGACGGACCGACGACCTGACGCTTGGTCGATCTGTCCCTCGGTCCGTGGAATGTATGGACGGATAGATTCGGACTCGAACGCCTCGCACTCGACTCGCTGGCGGCTCTCGCGGTTGGGGCTGCGGCGACGGCGCCGGCGACGACGGAGGCGGGGGCGACGAATTCGAGTTTCAAGGCGAAAACGAAACGTAAACGAAAAGCGAAACCGGGCGCAACACGAGCGACTTCTTTTGTCCGCGGTGCAGCAGGGGGCGGCAGCGGCCGGGTTGCGTGCGGCATGAGGCGGTGGTCGCGGGTGCCGAACGCGGTTCAATAAACGGGCCAAATGTGAAGTCGAATCGGCGGCTCGCGTAATGGAGGAGGCCCGGGAATGCGAGAAGGGGTGGGGGGGCGGACGGGGCGCACTCGATTAGCCCGAATTCGGGGCCAAATCGACGTCACGCGGCCGTTAAAAGGCTTCACATTACCGTTATCGACGCGCCGGATGCCGCGTGGTGCCTGGCGCCGGAAGTCGTCGCCCATCGCCAGGAGCGACCAATCGAGCGGGAGGCCGGGCGACGCGCCAGGCGAGGCACGTGCGCCAAAGGGTTGCCAGCCCATTAGGTTGCTCCCCGGCACCCCGGCGAAGACGCCGATGGCGTAGGTGGCGACGGGCGACGACGGGTGACGACGGTTGATGGGTGGCGGGGGCGGCTTTGAAAGGCTTTATTATTGTTGTAATTAGTCGATAATCGCCCATTTGCCGCATAAAACATCGATAAACGCGACGCGACAACAAACGGCGTGAGGAGCCCACAATCGAGCGGCGACAGCGGGGCGGGGGCGACGCGGCCGGAACGGCTGGGACCGGCTTAAGAGACGGCCAGCCGTCGGCACCTGGGGCCGCAGCCGCTCCAGACGCCCACCAGAGACACGAAAGCCCAACAACAACAACAAAAAGAACAACCTATAAAGCAACACCAACAGCAACAGTAGCGGAAACAATGGATTTCAGCGAGTCGAGGTCGTCGGAGCCGCCGAAGAGTTCGCTGGAGACCGAAGTCGACTTCGAGTCTGCATCTGCGTCTGCGTCTGACGACCGCGCCCGCACCCCCCGTTCGGAGCGGCTTCGCTGGAAACGTGTCCACTGCCAGGCGGACGCTTGTCGTTCTGGTCACGCCCCGGTCGAGCCGCTCTCGACGCACGACGTCCGCCCCAACAGCTGAGACGACGGCGCGACGTCGGTGCCGCCCAGTGGCCGCTGCCGCCGGCCAAACGGGCGATCGATGCGAGGGCAAATCTCGCGATGAGACGCCATTAGCATGGGCGGCGCGGGACGTGAGCGCCCACTAAGGAGCTGGATAAGATCGGGGCCACGCAGTCAGCGCAGTCGGTCGAGCTGGCGACCGACTCCTTGAGCAGGTCGTCGTCGTCGTCGCCTGTCGCCTGTTGCTTGCCGAGCACTGCGTGTGGCTTCCGCAGCTCCTCCGCGCTCGGTCGCCCTCCCTCCCTCGTCCGCTGATCATCCGGCGGGAAGTCGCGCGGCGCGGCGCTGCCCGGACGCGACGCAACCTGCCGAGCGCAGACAAATTCCCGATTTATCTGCGCCAACACGCGCAGCAGCCGAACGAACGGAGCCGACCCTCGGCCGCTCGCCCGCTTCCGCACGAACTCACGATCCACGAACCCACTCATTGTCGCCCTCGCTCTCCTGCCCTGCTGCTGCTGCTCTGGCTCTTCCTCTGGTTTTTCCTCTGGTTCTTCCTCGCACTCCTCCTCACTCAACCACTGAATCGACGCCGGGAAGGAGCCCGAACCGAGCCTCGGTGACTGGGAGGCGCGGCGTCGCGGGCGTTTTTTTATTTTGTTGTAAGCGATCGCACATTAAGTCGCGCGTCGCATGCGTTCGCGCGTCCGGGGCATAAACGGCTGCCGACTCGACTCCGTGGACGCGGACGGCGCGGCTCCACCTACGCCCGCACCCTCCCTCCAACGGGTCCTGAGGCCCCTCGGCAGATTAATATTTAGTCACAGCGCGATTCCGCGTCCTGGGCTCCTTCGCGGAATCGCTTGTCGCCAATTAATACTGCGCCGATCGCAATCAATTCCGAAAAGAGTCCTGACCACGCCGACGCCAGCCCGCGACGCGTGTCCCGGCCTAACGAACCCTATTAGTCGCAGTCACGCAGCCGCCGATGCGATCGATGCGATCGCCGCGGTGGCCGCGTCGTCCCGATGTCGCACCTCGTCCGCCTCCCCCTCCCCCACCTCGTTTCTCTGTAATAGAGACGTGCGCAGGACCTTGGCCGGGTCGCGCGCCGACAAATTGGCCGTGGAGTCGGCGATCGCGGCGATCGATCGACGCGAGTGCGGCGTCGCGTCCTGGGCGATTGATTTCGAGGTGGGGCGACGGGAGACGCGACAGAACGTGAGAAGGCGAAATGGGACCAGGTGACCGCCGTCCGTGGGGTCCCGGGCAATTAGGGAGCTCCACGGAGGCGACACTCGGCGTTCGCACAACTCAATTCCGGCGAATTCGCACCCGCTGTGATGAGACTGGACTGGGCTACGCCGACACCAGCCCGCGAGCAACCCGTGATCAGATCCGACAACAACCCGCCTGGCCACCGATCACTGCCACGGTCAGGAGACGCCCGGCCCGGCCCGGCCCGGCCCGTCCAGGCCATGTCAGGCCTCGTTTTAGGCGACTGTGTGGAGTCGTCGGAGTCGTTGCTGTGACGCCTCCGGGCCCACGCGGCTCCCAAGTTACTCGTGTTACACACGGATTTGTCTCGCCGGGCACGGCGGTTACGCCGGATTCCGGTAGCCAGCAGCAGTGACTGGCGAAGGAGAGGAGGACGAGTGAGGCGCGAGTGGAGTAGGAGTGCAGAATGGTCGGAGAAGGAGAAGGAGAGGGAGCGGAGGGAGACGTCTTTGGCTAATAACCTTCATAAATTTCCCGGCGAACAAATTGAAAAAAGAGTCGTCTCGTGGAGTGGCGCGCGAAGTCCTCGGGCCTGACGATGCGCGTAGGTGCGCGTGAGGGGGTGGAGGCACGGAGAGAGGGACGGACCAAAAGACATAGAGAGGGACGGAGGGAGGGCAGACTAAGGAACAGACCAAGGAACCAAAAGACGAGCCAACAAACAGACCAAAGGGGCAGACGAAACAGCGGCAGACGAAACAGAGCGACCACGACAGACCAAGAGACGGACAGAAGAGCGAACAAGCGGACGGCATGGACGGACAGAGAGACAGACAGACAGCGGCAATCAGCGGCCGTCGCATCCGCACCTCCGACGGCAGGGCGTCGCAGGCACTTTGTTGTTGTCATGTAGTTAGCACTTCGAGATTTATCCGCGCGAATTAATTGTCGGCTCGTCGGACGACGTCGGCCCCGCCATTTCGGCCAAACTCCAGTCGAACCGACCGACTGTCGAAGGCCACGCGGTGCCCGATCGCAGCGCGGCCCAGCCACAGACCCAGAGGTTCGTTTTGGACGAGGGCCCCGAGTCGCCGGGGTCGCCGAGGGGCGGCGCGCGGCTCGCGGCGCGAATAAGAGTTATGGCGATTATTAAAGGCGATTCCGGATCCAGGTAGCCGTGCGCGGTAGCAATTGGCTGTTAGGGGCAGTTTATGGAGCGGACAAGCCGCGGTCCCGACGCGACTCCCCCAGTCGCCCCGGCCACCCCACGACTCCAAACAGTCGTCCGCCGTGGCCATGAATCAACGACTGAGTTGGCCGGTTGGCGACGCTGCATCATGTGGAGGCAACAACAAGATGATCAACGGCGAGATCACGAAGAACAACAAGAAGATCGGCAACGACAACAACAACAACAACTCCGATTATGACAACCGCATCGCATCGAGTCGAATCGCGCGGCATCGCGTCGGGGCCGCCGTCGTCCATCAAGCGCGATCGATAAATGTGTCACAGGAGCTGGTTTATCGGCCGCTTCATCGCCGATCAGCGGCGATCGGCGCGGGCCACAGCGCGACTAATGAGTCGGCGGCCGGTGGGGGGGGGGGCGCTTAAAATTCCGGTCACTCGCAGCTCTTAAATATTTTTCTGCCCATTTCGCGGTACGTGCGTCGCAGTCACCGAAGTCGCCGAAGTCGCCTCAGTCGTCGCCCCGCCGGCTGTTTGTCATTCGGGTGCGCGTCGCCTCGGGCGTACGTGTCCGCACGCGGTCGCGACTGCATTCGACAACAACAACAACAACAACAAAACCACCACCTCCTTTCGGCCTCTCCTTCACCGTCCCGTCCCACCACCATCAAGTCATCATCATCGCCACCGCCGCCACCTGCTTTCGGAATTATTTCGGGTGCGGATCAATCAGCGCCAAAAATGCGCATCAGTCACCGGCGGCCGCCGGCTGCTGCCTCGTTTTGGCAGCGCCGCCCCAACCCGCTGCCCCTCCTCCTCCGCGCCCTGCCCGTGGTCCTTCGCCGCTCCCGAGTCGCCGAATCCCGAGTCGGGCGAATCGAGGTGAGGCGCGGCGACCCGACGAGACGTGGACAAATCGCGGCCATTCGTCTGAAGGGACGCCCCGATTCCCCCGATTTCGCGGCGATCTTCGTCTGTCGCCTCCCGCCTCCCACGACCCTGGGCCCTGGTCCCTGGCGAGAATTAATTACCGCTTGTTCGGCGCGTTGGCAGATGCAGACGCGCCGGACGTCGTGAAAAATGGCAGCTGGAATTCAGTGCCGTCGCCCCCTCCATCGCCTCCTCCGCCGCCCCCTCCATCGCCTGATTCGTCGCGGTCCCTCGTCTTATTTGGCGGCTGATTGATTGGGCTCGTTTCGACTTCCGATCGGGTTGCAGCAGCCACCGGACACCGGCCACTGGCCATCCGTGACCCCAAACCGCGGCTCGAACAACACACGAGGCCCTCGCGATGGAAAGGAGAGGAGAGGAGGGGAGACTAAAAAGTCTTCAAGGACTCCGCGCAGCCTCCCACAGCCTCCTGCTCGGAGGACCACGAGGTTAGTGGTCTTGGGCAGGCCGACGATGGTGATGGCGATGGCGATGTAGATGGTGATGGGCGACGGTGGACGGCGATCCCCGAAAATTAACATGTTCCACCTGACGTCTTATTAATATTTCACACCTTTTCAAATTTAAATCGATGGCTTCTTTATGGAAATGAGCTGCGACGTCGGGCGTCGGTGAGTCAAGAAACAACAACAACAATAGCAGCAGTAACAACAACAATAAGCACCGTGACGACAGCGACTACGACTACGACAGCGACGACGACAAACGGCCGAAATGGTGACAACATCAATAACATTAAAACCAACAATAGTAACATTCACAGAAGCAACAATAACAACAACAACATCAACGAGAAACAACAACAACTTCAACAACAACAAAGGGCAATATGTTAGTTAGTTCTGGTCGAAACGAATTTTTATGAGATGTTGTTATTTGTTTTAGCATTAAATTTCAATTAATTACTTAATGTAGATTATGGTGAGACAACTGCAACAACAACAAAAGCAACGCAGAGCCTTATAACACCAACAACAACACATGGTGAGCAACAACAATGAAAACAACAACAACAAGAACAATAGCCAGAGATAAAGTACATGAGTTATTTGAATAATTAGTCGTGCGAAGCAGCCAAACGAGAAACAAATTAATTCGCATCGGGAGGGAAGCCTGTTGTTAAATACAACAACAACAACAACAACAACAACAACAACAACAAGTTGTTGTAGTAGTACAACAACAACACCAAAACCTAGCTAACATCAGTCGTCCATCGTCGGCGCCACCGACCGCGGCCGCCGACCGCCGCCCACCACGGCAACAAGTGCCAGCCACCAGGGGCGTGGCCGGTCGCTGGCCCCCCTCTCGATCCCTCCCCACCGAATGGGAAACCGAAACCACCGAACCCGACTCGCATCGTATCACGAGGGACGAGCCGAAGTCGAGATCTATAAATTTATAAATTTATAAACCATAAAATCAGCTAATGAATCATTAGCTGCTTGGTGAAGCCCATTTTTGGGTCCCAAACGGGGCAGAGCGGGTGCAGGGGAGGCCGGTGCGCTGAGGGGCGGGAGGGCTGGAGACCAGATCGTGTCGCCGCCGATTGTGGAAATTCAAATCGAATGCCTTCTGGTCGACTGGGTCGTAAAACGTTGCCACCGACTCGACTCGACTCGACTCGACTCGTCTCGATTCGGTTGGGTCTGGTTCTGGGGGTCGCCCCATCACGGCTGCCACCTGAGGAGACATCAATTTGACGAATGAAAGTCACAAATCACTCGCTTAATTGAAGGGGCGGCGGAGCAGGTGCACGAGTTGCGGAGATGAGAAACCGAGGAGAACCGAGGAAACCGGGAACCCTTTCAATGCCAAACGCAAATCGCGCCATCAGCCGCGTCGCCACCGTCGCCGCCTTCGTCGTCGTCGTCGTCGTCGTCAGCAGCGCTGGTGGTGGGGGATCAGGATCGGGCTCGGGATCGGGCTCGGTATCAACGGCAATATTCCATAAATCGCTATCTTTATGGAATTTTTATGGCCAATCTCCTCGAGGCGCACACATCGAACTAATGCCGGGTTCCGCTGCAATTCCTCCACCTTTGCGCAGAGGTCGCCGGCGAGGGCGAGGGCGAGGCCGTCGAGGGTGGGTCGACGTCGAGAAATCCGCGCAACAATATTGCCGAAGACATTTGCACATCATTACGAGGGGAGGGCGAAAATAAATCGTCGCCCGCCCTCCACCGGCCGGGCCGTGCCGGTCCTGGGGTTCGACATCAGCAGTTTCCACTCGCCCCCTGCCACCCCCTGTCGCTCCGGCATTTCGCACCACCCAGCGCTGCCGGGATAATAATTTGTAAGATAAAAAAGGATTCCGTCAGAGACTCACCATTTGCTTAATGGAATCCTGTGCTCGCGCAGACACAAACACACACACAGACCGGGCCGCCGGCGAACAATGGCGAAGGGTTGCGCGCGCAGAGGCCGGATGGAGGGAGGGCCGGACAGGAGTGGAGTGGAGGGAGTGAAGGAAATCAGGTGCTGGCACGGAGCGATTCCAGGGCTCACCTCGGCGCTGGTTGGTTTTGGTCGGCGATTTCTCCACGGCTTCACTCGCCGGTTGAGAGCAGAAGCGCCAGGATCGAAATAGGAGGCCAAAAGAGGTCGAGGAGAAACCCAAAGGATGGACAGGAGGACCAAAAGACGTTGAGAAGAACCAAAAGGCCAGCAGGAGAACCCAGGGGACGACTTGGAGACCCAAAACAATGATCAGGAACCCAAAAAGGACGTTCAAGAGATCCAAAAGATGATCAGGAGAACCAAAAGATGATCAGGAGAACCAAAAGATGACCACGATAGACCAAATATGGCCAGGAATCACGCCAAAGACGACAAGGAGTGCTTTTTGGATCTTCAAAACAACCCAAAAGGGCGGTCAGGAGAAGCAGAACGGCAGTGGAAACCGAAAGTTCGATCAGAAGAACCGAAACGACGATCGTCAGGTGTTTGTCGTCTCTGATCGAGGGCGAACTTCATCGGGCATCGGAGCCACTCGGTGCGTGGCCTTAAGTGGTCATCAGACGAGCACCGGACGCCACCGTCGGCCTGCCCTGGAGGCGACGATCGAGTCCCCTTCATCGCCTGCCGGTCTTTCAACGCATTCGAGCTGCCAACGCCCCTCACCGGACCCCGCCGTCGGCCCACCGAGGGCCTCGCTGGGATGCCCCATTAGCGAGATCCCGTCGCTGACCCCCAACCGCCCCTCTTGCAATCCCACTGAGACGGCTGCGGAGGAAATTTATGGACAAAAACTAAACCTAATAAATTACTCGCTGCGTCCGTAACGGTTTCGTTCAAACGAGGCTCGGAAATCTAATCGCATCGCGGCTGCTACGGACCGGACTATAATGGCAACAACAACAGCGCATCAGCAACAACAACAACATAGAAAAAACATCAGCAACAGGGAAAACCATCCACAGCAGCAACAACAACTACGACGACGACGACGACGACGACGATGGGTGCATTAGTTGGCTTTAGAGGCGACAACTCAATTTTATGGTTGCCCCGAAATAAATCAGGCGGACGGCACCGACTGGAAGGGGGCCGAATCGTCTCGACTCGCCTCGGGTCGACTAGCATCGGGTCGGGTTCCGTTCGGGTCGTCACGTGTCGGGAAGCGGTCGTTAGTCGGCCGCCGTGGCCGAGGTGGCGAGCGCGAGCGCGAGACCCGCCAACGACGCCAGCACCGATGAAGACGTCGTCGTCGCGATCGGCCCCGATCCCGGTCCCGGTCCTCGGTGGTCGGTCAACAATGTTCGGAATGTGTCGGGCCGTCGGGTCTCGGCCCGAAGCCAGGTGGCGCCAACGTTCGCCGCGCCCTCGGGTCGCCAGGCTCGGATGGCGCGACGGTGGCGGGCCGTTTGGGAAGCCCTGGTGAAAAATCCACACGATCGTCCGATGGCTCCAGTCGCCGGTCGCCGCAGATGCACTCGGTGCTGCTTCTGTTGTTGTCGATGTTGTTGTTGTTGTTGTTATTGCATCTTCCATCTTCATTACCGCTCTTCAGCGATCCGCGTTCGAGCCCTAATGACACTTTAATAAATCATTTGGAGGTGAGAAATCGAGGGCCCTTCCGATCCCGATCCCGATCCCGAACCCATCCCGATCGCGAGCAGCCGCGGTCGCGGTCGTGCTCACTGGCAACACGTATGGTGACAACAACTACAACTACAACAAATGGAAGCACAACAACGCCAACGCCAACCGACGACGCACAGTGGCTCGAACTCAGACGAAGATTGTGAACAAATAGAAGGAGTCATCGTTTGATGACTCCCTTTTTATTAATTTTTGTTTATTTACTTGTACTTTATATTTGCCTTGCAACATTTTGTGTTCCACAAACATTTTGTGGCTCCGAGAAGTGGAGAAGTATGACGGAAAATGTCAAAATAATACAATAAAGTAAAAGAAAATCTTTCAAAAAGTCAATTTCCTTTAATTGTATGCAGATTTTATATAAAATAAACACGCATTTTATTATACATATATTTTATATAAAACTAACATAAATTCGTAGCGTATTTAAATTAAAGAATTTCATTGATCCATCAAGAACAGAAAGCGAACCTTTTACTACAGAGACAATTTGCATTAAGTCCGCTCTCGCCCACTGTGCACCGCGCAGCCGAATGCAAATCGGACAAAGGCGACCCAATCGACGACTCCCACCTCTGGCCGATCGCCGGAATCGGAAACTGAGTTATTGGCAGCCCATCGGGAACTGATTGCCGCGGCATTAGGACGGTGGACGGAGGGCCGCGGGCACCACGTGCCACCGGGAACCGGGCGGGCGCGACCAACGCCGAGCCAACGGGCCCATCACGAACAAGTGCCCACGGACATGGGTGGGGTCGGGGTCTGGGTCGGGGATCGCGTGCGGAAGCCACTGAGCTGTGATCGCCGGAGCAGGCGCGCCGGAAGGCGAGGTCGAGCAGGAAGGGTTGGGTGGTTGGATGGATGGACGGATGGACGGTTGGCTGGCTGAAGGTTTGCTGGACGCCTGGGGACGGATGCGCCGCAGCGGCAGGGCGCAGGGTCGGAGGGTCGCCGGTGGACGGAACGTAATTAGTGGCCGAAATTAATCAAAGTCGGTCGATGGCATGCGTCGGAATGCCGACGAGTCGAGTCGCGTCGGGCCGACAGCATGTGACATGTGAGACGGAGTGGGACCGACAGCCGCCGACCATCGGACGGTGGACGATGGACGTTGGACGTCGGACAAGCGACAACCACCAGTCGAAGGACGGACGGTTGGGGTGGGGCGAGAAGTCGGGATCGGGAGCGAGGGCGGCGGTCGTTGGTCGTCGGTCGTCGGTGGCCGGCAGAGCGTGAAATCTGTAAATTGGCGTCGTCAGCGTCGTCGCCGTCCAGATAATAATGCGAATAATTTGGGAAAATGCGCCCTGCACCGGCCGTCACGTGACCCTCCCGCCCAGCACCCCACAAACCTCGGCCCATGGGCCCATGAGGGCAACAGACGTCAGATGCCTTTGCCGTGGTCTCGCCCCGATGGAACCCGATCTCCCGACGCTTGTCAACCGAATCGCCGAATCGCCGAATCTGAGAATCCGCGAATCTGGGTCTCGGGAGCACTAGGCCAGGCCGCCGAAAGCCGGTGGCCGGCGGCCAGCAGCCGACGTCCGAAAGCCGTTGGCCGAAAGCGCGGACACGCCAATTGGCCCACTGGACGCGCTTAAGACGACACTAAGCTCCCCCGTATCTCAATTACCGGCAGCGCCGAGTCCAACTGACTCGAATCGAATCGCGAAACACTCGAGCGGGCAGAGCTGAACGAGCTGAAGAAGAAGAAGAGCTGACGGGCACAAAGGGACCCCGGCCCGGGCGCGGACCGTGAGCAGAGCGTGTCTAAGCTCATTAAGTAATTAAATGTCAATGATCCGATCGCGATCGATGCTGCTGGTGACGGTGACGGTGAAGGTGATGGAGTTGGCGAATCTGCTTCTGGTGTTGTTGACGACTCTGTTGGAGTCGGCGTTGACGACTCTGTTGGCTTCTGTGTCTACGACTCGGCTTCGAGTCCGGCGTCTCTGCTTCGTCGTGGACGCCTCTGCTTGAGTGCCGACCACGACAGCAACGACGACGACGACGACGACTACGACTCCGCTGGCTCCGTTGTCCACTTTCACCCTGCAACGACTTCGACGTCGAGCCGCCTGTGCCCTGCTGAGCCAATGACTCCGATCGCAGTTCTAATTCTCGCCCCGATTCCGCCGACTCACGGTCCGAACCCCCGCCTTCGCCTTCGCCTCCACCTCCGCCGCATTGCCGTCACCGTCAGTCGCTCGTTGGCGTCCCTTGGCGGGCCCGTCGCTGGGTCGCGGCGTTTCTGGTCGTTTAATTGAGATCCCAAATAAAAGCGCTGCTTTCTCATCATCATCAGCAGCGGCAACAAAAACTGCCGCAATAACAATAAGTACGAGAACAACAACAACAACAAGAACCGTGCCATAAACTGCAGACTCGTCGGCGATCGCTGCGATCGCGATGCCGTGCACGAGGCGATCAGACGACCACGATCGGAGCCAGACCTGGCCCAGGCGACCGACATCGGCGGCAGCGGTGGGGGCGACGATGATGGTGATGATGAAGGTGATGGTGATGGTGATCGTAATGGTGATGTCGATAGTGAGCCCGATGCCGCTGTTGATGGCGACGGCGATGGCGATGGCTTCCAGGCCCATGGCAGCTCACGGAGCTCGTAATTGCTCATTATCGGGCACACTTCAGGCCGTGCTCGTTCAGGCCCGACCATCCAGCCATCCAGCAACTTCACATGGCTACCAGCACTTTCCACTTGCCAGCAACGGCCTCTTGGTGTAGCTTGAAATCAAAGAAAATGGCTGAAAAGCGCTGGAACGACGGAGTCGAGAAAAGAGTGTGGCAGGAGGAGGAGGAGGCGCTGCAGAAGGAGGCGGAGGCCGTCGTCAGCGACCGTGGCCAGGGGGCGGCTGGGTAAACGAGTGTTTAGAGGAAGGCGCATTTACACTTCGTAATTACAGCCGCCATTCGGCAGACGTCGGTCCGAAGACAGGCCTGGGCTCGGCCTTCCTCCGGCCGCATCAGGCCGATGGAGAGCGTGAGAGAGGGAGGCAGGTCCATCAGGCCGGGTCCGTCTTTAATTGCTTCTGACAGTCATCACCGGCCGACGAGTCGCTGAGCCGCCGGTCGCCGATCGCCGATCGTTGGGTCGGGCCTCGCAGTTTCCACCTGGCAGGGGCGACGACGACGGCGACTTTGGCGGCGCGATGAAGTCATTTGCGTAGCGGGCCGGGTGAGGAGGAGGCGATGGAGGTTGGGAGGAGGGCAGGCGGGTAGGAGGAGGTGCCTTCGAAGAGGTCGCCGATCAAGACGGCGGCTGCGGTGATGGATTTCGCTATCGCCATGGATGCAGTTGGCTTCGTCCGATCGCGCCGAGTCATGGCCGTAAATGGAACGAGCCAGGGTGGCGGCGATCGCGGGCCCGAAGGAAGCCAACCAGGCGGCGGAGGGAAGAGTGAGAGAAGAAGAACCATGGAACCATGGTCTCCCTCCCACCTGCCCCCGTATCTGGGTATCGTGGTCGATTCCGCTATGTGGAAATTCCACCCGGCCCTGCGACGATCGGCCGACGATCGCAAGCACCGTTCGATCGGCTCCATCGCCTTCCGTCCGCGAAAGTGTCAACTGGCACAAACCCAAACACTATGGCCAATTAGGCATGCCTTCCGAACGCTGATTGATGCGATTCCACCGCTACGCAACGGGGCCCCGACCCCGGCCCTCGGATGGTGGTGGTGGCTTCTTATCGATGCCATCGGTTTCGATGCGGACTCATCGATTTGCGGCCATTGACGAAGATAAGCACCAATGAACTCGGTTAATAAACTGATTGATGGCGATCGTTAGGGCCATCTTTTTGTTCGCCACGATCGAGGGGGGCCGGCGGCAGCCGGGGTGGATGCAAATTAGCATCATAAACAGCGCCATTTTATTACCGATCGGCATCTGTCCAGCTGTCCGACCCTCGTCCCTCGTCCCTCTGTCCGTCCTCGGTCCGTCCCCTCTCGAAGTCGTCACTTTCGACCCGGTGTCGCTGACGATGTCGGCCCGTGCAGGGTTCGCGACGGCCCATCCCGGGGTCTGACGTTCGGTCAGCATTCCAGAAGATAATTCGGACATTTGTCGCTGTCAGCGGTGGCTGCTGGGTGTCGCCTGCCGCCGCCTGCCGCCTGCTGGCCGCCGTGACAAAGCCCAAAAATATTCAAATGCTGAAATATTGAGTTATCAACGAGTTGTTGACTCTCGATCGCCCCACCTCGGTCTCTTCGTCCGTCCGTCCGCCCCTCTATCTGTCGCTTGTCGTCGTCGTCTCCGATGTGGTGCGCTCGCAGCCAGGGGTCACCACGCCATGGAAGAACCTCCAGCCGAGGGCAGACGAGACGAGTTGAGGCGAGCTGAAACGATCCACATCGAACCGGACCGATCAACGGCTTCGGCTTCGGCTTCGGCTTCGACTTCTGCTCCTCGGCTCCTGCTGGCTCTCATTCGAGGTTCGAGGGTCCGGGGTCCGGGGTCCGAGCTGTAGGGGTCTGAGGCTCGGGGCTCCGTCCGGGGTCCGGGGTGCCTGCCATGGGCATTGTTGATATTTATGAGGTATTAGCATGATTCCCCTATTTTGACAACAGCAGAGCTGACATATTTCATCGATTAACGCGCGCCGATCGCCGCCGTTTCTCGTCCTCTCTCTCTCTCTCTCTCTGTCCCCCTCACTCACTCGCACTTACTCTCTCTAGCCGTCGCTCCCTCTCACTCCGTCGCACTCTCTCTCGGTCGCAGTCCTCGATTTGAATACTTGATTGGAGTCGAAATATTAAATCATAAATTTTGGGCCGAACTCGTTGGGCCGAGCTCTGATCTCTGGCTCTGGTCCCTGGCTTTGGGCTCTGGTCTCTGGGTCTGGACCCTGTCTTTGGTCCCTGCCTCTGGTCTCTGGGCCCTGGTCCCAGTCTCTGTTGCACCGTTGTTGGTCTGCCGTCCAACCCACTGGCCAATCACTTGCCCATCGCTCCTGGCCCGACCGGATCGGAAGCACTTGACCGACCAACCGACCGGCCGACCGACCGACCGACCGGCCCGTCGTCGTTCGGCGCGGACCCATTAATTCTCGGCCGAATCCGACATAATAGGAAAACACAAACACATTTGTGTCGATCAACATAATTCGAGCTCGTCCGCGCGCCGCTGGATTAAAATTAACACCTCAATGGCCGAAACAATGCGCGTCGTCCAACGTCCAACGGCCGTCGTCCAGCATTTGGTCCAACGGGGATCCGCGACCGACGATCGACGGCTCGAGCGGCGCGAGATAATTTGTCAGGCCGATCGGGTCTTTACGGGCACAGTGGAGTGGGGGGTTCGAGGGTTCGACGGCTCGACGGCTCGTGACGGTCGAGAGCCGGGGTGGTTGGCAGGGCCAGGCGGAGACAAAGCCGGGCCGTAAATTAAGGCCTCCAATAAACAGTCAAACAGTCAAACAGTTCGGCAGTTGAGCGAGGTGTTTTTTATGGCGATGAAGTCATTGGCGAAATCCTCGGTAATGGCCAGGATAAAAAGCGGCTTCCACCGCAATCGGGTGCTTAAGGCCCGGAGCCGTCGGCTTCGATCCGTCGTCCTAAATGTTTAAGCCCTTGATTTATGGCCGACACCCGACACCCGAAACCCGCCGATGCCCTCCGGACACCCCGGAACACCCTCGCAGCCGCAGGCACCGGCCCGCCGACGACGTGACAGATTCGCCCTGTCGTTAACGTCTCCATTTCGACGGCGAAGGTTTTCGAAATCACCCAAACCGCCCAAAAGGGTGCATAAATTTCTCTCTCACCAGCCTCAGACCCAGGCACAGCCTCACCTCGGCTCAACCCGAGCCAAGCCATCGCCGCCCTCACCCTCGCCGGTCGGTTGCCCTCAACCCCACCCACCCGGCATCATCAGCGCCGGGTGCCTGGCAGCCTCTTCACGCAGGCGGTCGCGCTTCCGACAGCTGTTGATCGGCGCAACCGGCCGGCGAAGGCTTGACTTTTGCCGGGACGAAGGACGACGAGCGGAGAGCGGAGAGAGACAAATGACGAGGGACGAGGGGTGGAGGGCGAAGGGCGAAGGACGCAGGACGCGCAACAAATCGCAGCTGCTCGCTCGAGGGGGAGGAACTGCGTGTGGCTCGCGAGGGTTCTTGAGAAATAGTTATTGTTTGTGTTGTTTTTGTTGTTGTTGTTGTTGCCACCGAGTCACCGACAATCATCGCTGCAATCAGCAATCACATCAAATAAAATCAAATCAAAATTCTCTGCGGACTCTTAAATTTATTTACGACCCACTCGGCGGGTGAGACCCAAAAATAATAAAACATCCTCCCCTCACCACCCTCCCCGCCACTCACTCACACTCAATCCAGGGGTTGCTGCCGCCGCTGTTGTTGTTGTCGTTGCTGTTGCTGTTGTTGCCGCGTTGCTGCTTCTGTTCCCTGCGGTTTCGCGCAAGTGTTCGGAACTATTAGCAAACTTATTAAGCCCTGCATGAGCCGAGTCGATCCGTTCCGTTCCGCTGCAAAGCGAGTCGAGCCGCCCGATCGACCGCAAATTGAAGGGGTTTTGCGTCCACCGGTCGGTCCCGGGCACCGGCCCCTGGCACCCCGCTCAGTCCTCGACCGACCTGCCTCGTGGTCGCGGGATCTGCGCCGGGATTTCTGACTTTTGCGCCTGTCAGTCACAGTCGGAGTCGCAGGCGAAGTCGCTTTTGTCGCCCTCGTCCTCGCCCTCGTCACGGACCTGACTGGGTCGGTCTGGAGTGGCCGCAGTCCGGACTCCTGGGCAGCGTCGAGGGCGACTGACGAATGACGGGTATTGGATTAATCGAGCCCTCGGTGCTTCGATGCAATTAATCGCAAGTACTTTGCGTCCAGGCCCGCCCCAGAGGCGCGGCATCTGCGCTGCTTGAGTCGGGCTGGAGGGTCTCGGGGAGAGGCGATGACGACGACGACGACGGCTGCGTTCGCTGAGGGCCACAGTCAGAGCCAAGTCAGGGACCAGGGCCAGGGCCAGAACCAGCGCCGACAGCCTGTGGCGTGACCGCAATTGATCGGGCCTGCCTCAAGCCAGGGAGCCGCGTCTGCCGCCGGTAGCAGGTTGCGTCCTGGTCCTGCGATCGACTGAGGTTGCGTGCCCGACACCGTCTGTCCATCTGGCTGTCTGTCCATGTGTTCGTCTGCCTCTCAGCATGTCGGTCTATTAGTCCTCGACAGGGTGGGCAGAGATTTCCAGACGCATCTGCATCTGCTGCAGTGACCGCAAGTGGTTTCGAGGGATGAGGACGGGGAGAATGTGAATGAGGGGGGTGAGGAGCAGATCGCGAGGAGAAGGGGGCGAAGGAGAAGGAGGTGACTGAGGAGGAGATGAAGTGAAGAGAAGGGTGAGGAGCAGGCGATGGAAAAGAGTTCGAGCCGAAACCGCAAGTGCGTGGAGCGGGAGCGGACCGAACGACCTCGTGTTGATTGAACTAATACTCTAGCAGATAGAAGAGGACTATGACAACGACAACAATAACAACAACAACACAAATACCAACAACTACAACATCAAGCTGGCACCGCGAAGACTCTGCGCGTCCGGGAGCCGCCGCGAATGGTTTTGCGGTGGAGGCGCGAGTGGGCGGCTGAGCCAGGAGCTAATTCTAAGTTAATGGCGAATCAAAGGGATTTGCCACAAACACACACCCGTGGACACACTCGCACACACACACGTGCGCTCACACATCCACTAATAACATACGACGCTCTCACGTACCCGCGGTCGAGGACACCGGGGGCGAGGAAGCGACGCATTAACACGCCCTGAAAGGCGCGAGTTGATTGAATTTTTCTTGATCCCTCGAGCGGCCGCGCGCACCCGCCCCCGCCCCTCCTCAGTCGTCGCCCGACCCAATCCCTTCTTATCGAGGCCTGAGGACGACGTTGATCTCCGCGCGGCGGAAGAAAATCGAAAATTGCCTGCGCAGGCGGTGGGCGGTGGGCGGTGGGCGTAGAGGGCGAGGGCGGGACGGCCTGGGTCGTGCCATGTCGTGTCGTGTCGGGGATCGGGCCGTACGAGACAGCGATTTATCATTATTGCATCCGCAGCCACCTGCGGAAGCCGTCGACACAGGGCGAGGGCGAGGGCGAGGGCGGGGCGCGACCGCGTTGGAGAGGGCGGGGGAAGTGGGTTAATGGCAGCACGGCTCGGTTGTTTGGATGTTTGTGGTTGACACCGAGGTGGTGCCGGGCCGGGCCGGGACCAAACACTCGGCCCTCCGACCGCCGTCGAGTCTTTGACGAGCGCGCTTCTGCTCGTGAAAGGGTTACAAAGCACCGGAAGTTGTTGGTCGCCCCCGCCCTCGCCTCGCACGGATATTCAATCATCCGCCGACGCCCCGGTCGTCCGCCCGACAGTCGGCAGTCGACAGGCGACAGTCGGCTCTTCCGATTTGTGCCCTCAATCGCGATAGAGCGCGCGAGGAGTCGGGATTCAGGGTTCGGGCCCGACGAGGACGATGACGACGGGTTCCGCGTATAAATCAAGGGGTCCTCGCTATCAATCGTATCGCGCACGTCGCCGCCCTTGAGCTGGATCCCGGGGGCATCTGCGGAAGAGGACCGATCGAAACTGGATCAGACCACGGCAAAGGAAACCATGGGAAACTAAAACAAACCGAACCAAAGCAGGCCAAACTAAACGAAACCAATGACATTCAAACCAAATCACATCAAAGCAGACCAGACCGATCTGAGCCAAACCAACTTGGCCCAATCTGAACCGAAGCAAAGACCAAACCAAGCCAAACTAAATCAAAACCAATCCAAACGGATCTGAACCAAATCAATCAGAACCAAGTCAAAGACATCCAAACCAATGTAAGCCAACCAACCCGAAGCAAACCAAACCAATGAACCAGAGAACCACAACCTGAACCAGAGAAAACCAAGCCAACCCAAACTGATACGGACCAAACCAACTTGGCCCAAGCTGAACCTGAGCAAACCTCACCAAACTAAACCAATCCAAATCAATCTGCACCAAAGCATTGAGAACCAACCAAACCAGGGAAATCCAAGCCAAAGACATCCAAAGCAAACCAAGCCAAATCCAACCCAACCGGTCCGAACGAAACCAACCTGGTCCAATGAGAACCGAAGCAAGCCAAACCATTCGCCCCGCCCTGATCCTGATTCACTCCCACCAACATCATCACCATCACCAGTCGGCTGCTTTGCATAAGTGACAACACGTAGGCCGGTCCCCGGAGGCCGCGCCTGCCGGTTGTGTGGTGGGTGGGCGGCGCCCTTGTCGCACCCGCCAAATCCTTATTAAGACATGTGGCTTCCGGTGGCGGGCTACGGCTCCGGCTCCGGCTCCGTAGCTACCGGATTAGCGCCGGATCCACAAAAGGACGGAGGATAAGCTGGAGGAGGAGGAGGCGGTTGATGACGAGTAGGCGAGGGACGTGGCCGTGGACGAGGGTGTCTTGCGTGAGGCGAAATTGAATTTAAATTATTTGCATTTTTCACGTCTCCAAACGGCGACGAAAGGGGCAGGAGAGGGACAGGAGCAGGGGCTGAGGCAGAGACAGTGGCAGGACCAGGGACCGGGGCTTCGAGTGCTCGCGTTAATTTGTTTGAAGCGCGCTCGCCGGCCGCCTCAGCCGCCCCGCGAATTGGCCGCCACTTGTTGCACGCTCGCTGCACCGCGGCTCGGGACGATTCGCCTCTGACTCTGGCTCTGTCCCTTACTTTGACTTTGATGCTGTCTCTGCCTCAGACTCAGCCCCCGACCCTGCCTCCGACTCTCTCTTCGACTCGACTCTGAGTCGACTCTGAGTCGCCTCTGGGCCGCGGTCTGGGGCTCCTCGAGGCCCAAGTGCTTGTCACTTGAGTTAATTGCCGCCGTTTCTTCGCACTTCGCCTCGGCCCCTCCCCCTGATGAGCCCCCCTCATCGTCCGTTTGGGATGCGCTGCACACGTAATTTTCATAATTTCATTCGATGAAGGCTTCAAGTGCTCGCCGCGACGAGTTCCCGAAGCCGCGAGGCCGAAGCGATGGCGATGGCGTGGCGATGCACGCGGCACGTCCGCGAAGATACATCTCAAGCACTCACACATGCATGGAGACACACACGAGGCCCGTTGCAGGTCGGTTGGGCGGCGCCGAGGGTGGGGAATTTAATTATTTAGCATGAGTCTTCGAAACGAGTGCCGACGATGGGTGTCGATGATGTCGAGTCCCGGCCGAAATTAGATGCGCCTCGCAGACTCCGCGGCTGCTGCAACGGGTTCCAGACCCCCTCTGCCCACTGCTCCTCCAGGTCGTCCTCCTCCTCCTCCTCCTCATACGAGGCCTCGCGTAGATGCGCGTTATCTGTGAAATGTATCTGGGCTCGGGCTGTCCAGCGTCCATCGGCTGAGGCCGTAATTGCGGCCGCCGGTGCGCGAGTGGACGGAGCGGCGGCCTCGGAGTGGGGCGACTTCTTGCTGTGGTCGTAGATGGGGAAGGAGGCGTCGACGGCGATGGGGAAGGAGATGGCGATGAGCTCGGAGATGGCGATGGCGATGGCGATGGCTTGAAGACGGTTTGGAGTCGGGGAAGGTGTTATTAGATTAATAACTGCTTCGCATTCCAGCGCGTCCGCCGTGGGACGAGGATGGGAACGCGTGGTCGAGGTCGGCGAGAGTCGAGGGACGAGCGACGAGAGACGTCGCTGGACGGAGCCCGACAACCTGGCGACACTTTGCGCCGGGCCGTCACCGCCGTCGTCAACGCCTTCGTCATCGCCATCGGGTCTACCTGGGTCGCCGGCCGCCGTGAGTCATTAATTTCGCCGATTTATCCTCGTCCTCTCTCTGCTGATCCCTTCCTTTGCCATCTCGCTCCCTACCTCCACCCCCCCTGCAGGTCCTTCCCTCACTCTCGCCCTCTCCCGCTCCCTCCCGCTCGCCCTTTGTTGCCAATGACAGTCCATCAATCAGGCCAGCGCGGCCCATTTGAAACCGAAGAACATAATCTATTTTCCGCCGAAACCGAAGTCGAAGTCGACGTCGGCGTCGGCGTCGCAGTCGTGGTTGATGCCGACGTCGCTGTCTGTCGGCGTCCGCGTCCGCGTCGCTCGACCCGGAGTCACTGCGTCTGCCGGACGCACCGAGGCCGTCGCGTCGCCTCCTCCACCTTCGCTTCCTCCTGCTTCGCCCCCTCCTCTCCCTTCTCTTCTCCTGCCATCCCTCGACCTCTCGATCCTCCTCGGCTGCCACTCATTATTCGAGCATTTACTCAGCTCATTTATCAGCATTTCCAGGCGGCTCCGTCCGTTTCGACTGTCGACGCACCCACGACCTCTCGCCGCCGTCGTCGTCTCCGCGCCGGCAGCCGCCACTCGCACCCCCATCTTCACCCAGACCCCCGCGCGCCCCCACCCACAACAACCAACAACCAACAACAACCACAACCACAACGACCGAGGCGGCGGCGGCGGAATCTCGGCATCTCGAAAACTAGAAAAATGTGAAAACAAATCTCGACGCACGAAACGCGCTGCTCGGTTTCTCACAGCCGAGCTGCTCCTCCACCCTCCACCCCCTCGCGGAGGCCGGCTCCGTGGGCCAAGATGCGCCATTAGTATTTCGGTTGTTGTTGTTGCTGTCTTTGAATCCGGCCGAAAGTCGTCCCGGCGGCTCGAACGGCTCGAACGGCTCAAACGAGAGCCGCTCGCCGCGCAATTGGCCCGAGACGCACCGCGTATTCCGATTTCCAATTACGATCGCCATCATCATCAGCAGCGGGCCGGCGCGGTGTGGCCCGGCCGACCCCGACCCCGATCCCGAAGCCGCCGATGCTGACGGTGCCGCAGTTGTTGTTGCTGCTGCCGTGGCCACGCTCTTGAAGTGATTCTTCAAAGCGTTTTCGACACATTTAACTGATGATGGTGCAATTATTGCCTGCTCCATCGCCATAGCCATCGCCATCGCCTTCGCCTTCGCCACCGCCACCACCACCGCCACAACCACCAGCGCTGCGATGACTTAATTATCGATCGGCCCGTTTGAAGATCACTTGTTGTTGTGGACTCTGGGCCGGGATTGCGCTGGGGCTGGGCTGAGCTTGGGTCGAAAATAGGCCGAGATTGGGCCGAAACGGGGCCGCGACTCAGCTGCGACTGGGTCGAGACTGGGCTGAGACTGTGACTGTGGCCCGCGATTGGGTCGAGATCTGCTGAGCCGGCCGGGGCTCGGCTGAGACTGGGTCGAAAATGAACCGAGACTTGGCTGAGACTGGACGAGGACTGGGCCTGGACGCGACTTAGCCAAGATTGGGGCGAGGTTGGGCTGCGACTGGGCCGGGCACGGACGGAGCTTCCAAGGCGGCCCCTCTGCAGTTGGGGTCCGTCCTTCCTCCGAGGTGGACCCGGCTTCTCTTCGCGGTTGATTCCGCGGCCCTTCACGGCGCAGACTCCTCTGGTCCCACCCAGTCGGTGTCGCCGGCCCGGATCGCCCTCGTCCTGTCCCCAGGGCGTGACCACGGAAGCTGCTGGCAATTCGACTTCGCGCCGCCTCCAGCGCCTCGGAACCGAGCGCCAGCAACTCGAGCCGAGGACCAGACCAGAGGAACCTGCGCCGCTAATTAAGCCATAATTTAGGCGCTGTCCGTCGAACCAGTTGCTGTGAACAACACACGGTTCACAACCGACCATGGCCGACCACGCGGGACCCTCGCCGGGCTGCGGTTCTCGCTCGCTCGCTCGCTCTCCCTTCCTCTCTCTCTCGTGCTGCTCTTGCGCGGCCATAAATCTCGGCAGGTGGGGTGGGGGCTGTGGGGCGGCCGACGAACGACCAGGGCCACCAAACACTAATCAAATGCAAAGCGCCTGGCAGTGGCCGGCGATTTATCGCGGATTCATGCAAATCGCGAGCGACGGCGACGGGGACGCTGACGTTGTCGACGTCGTCATCGCCATCGCCATCGCCACGGCGTTGAGAACCAAAACGAACCGATCGATCGATTGCGAGAATGTTTTTCGGGATGTCAGCGAGAGTTCGGAAACGACGGCGATCGGATGTGTTTTGGCAATTAATTGCTCTGCAGCCGGGCCAAACCGGATGCCGAACCCAGACCCTGTTGCCGTCGAGCCGCCCGGGCCCACGGGCCTGCGCCCCGACGGAGCCGCGGGACGAGGTCTGAGGGGTCGACACTTGCCGGCGTGGTCGGTGGTCGGTGGTCGGTGGCCGGTGGCCGGAAAATGACAAATGTCCAGTTTCACGCTCGCGATCGATCGATTCGACAGATCAAAATGCGTGCGCGACAGCCGGCAGTTAAATTATGATCAATGAGCCCAGATCACGGCCGGCCGCCGATCAATCGAGCAATTGATCAATTATCCACACATTTCCACGTCGAGACATGTTGTGCGCTGCCCCCTCCAGCGCCCTCGATCAACCGGGCCGAGAAACGATCGGCCGATGTGTGCAGCCGAGCGACGCCGAGGTGCGTCCGAGCCCACTGCGATGTCAATTAAGCGACACTCGGACGCAAAACAACCGGCCGCAGACAATTAAAGCGTGCGGCCCGATCTCGATCTCGATCTTGATCGCCATCGCGCCCCCACCCCGGCCCTACGTGAGTGCGATCCGATCCGATCCGATACGATACGAGCCGTTCCGAAGCGCGGTGATTAATTGGATTAGCCGAGAGCCGTCCGTCCGTCCGTCCGTCCGCCTGAGATCGACGCGGTTCGGCTGGGCTCGGACACTGGGCCGTGGGGAGGAGGCGGACGGTTGGGGTCGGATCGTGTCGTGTCGCGTCGCGCGTTGGGGACACTCGCGAGACGACGACGCCGCCTGGCCCCACGAGTGCTCCTCGGCTGGGTTGGCCCCACGTGGGCCGCCAGCCCCACCCCCTCCACCGGCCGTCGTCGTCGTGACAGACATTTCGGAGCTGCGATCGATCGCGGTGCGGCGGCTCGTTTTTGATCCGGGCCCTGCGCACACAATGATCGGGCAGAAACCGCCGGGCCGGACGAGAATCGGGGAACCGAGAGAGAAGGAATCGAGGCGAGGAATCGATCTCTCGAAAAACGCTGATTCGACGATCGCCCTCGACATCGGCATCGGCATCGCTGTGTCTGTGTCTGTGTCTGTGGCCGTCGCGATCGGCTGGACGTAATTTCAATTTTCAATTCGATCCGCTAATCGTGTTTCGCCGCCATTTGCAGGGGCCGTCGGAGCCGGTTCCGAGCGCGGCCCGTGCATTAGCGGCGATCGATCCTCGCCCGATCGCGCCGCGAGATGACGCGCTTGCGCGGGTGACTCTGAAGTGCCCCGGGGCTGGTTGTTCTTGTTGTTTCTATTGTTGTTGTTGCCCATCGCGGTGCCGGTGTCGGAGTCGGAGTTGTTGTTGCTGCCATGCTTAAGCATGAGTCAGGCGTATTTGGTGATCGGCTGCATTCTGCACGATCATCTCGCCAGCTCTTCATAAGCGTCGTCGTCATCGTCATCGTCAATGCCAGGCCGACCCGCCGCCCGCCCGTCTCGCCGTCCACAGGGCAGTCCCGACCTAACCCCAGAACGAAAGTCGTCCGCGGCCGCCGCATATCAAAGGGTTCTCCCCACACGCCCCACCCCACCTCACCACACCTCACCACAACTCACTTCGCTCGCCGAGTTCGCTTCTCCTCACCCCACCACGCCTCGCTTCGCCGCGCTCGCCCCGCCCCCGCCGCACTCCACCACAGCTCTCTCGGCTGGATTGATTCATAAACACTTGAACTGATTTTGATTTCTCTCAAGAAAATACCTCGTTCCCTGTTTTTGTTATTATTTTTGTTATACTTGTTGCTGTTGTTGCTGTAAGTCGTGTTGTCCGCCGTCGGCGAGATGGGTTTTAATTGGAAACAAAACAAATGTCCATGTCGAGGCAACTTTGTGAAAATATTTGCTCGAGGATGTTCCTGGAGCCGCAGGCGTCTTGAGTAAACCCGGAATTCGTGGCAGTCGCTGGCGACCAATTGCTTTATTTAATATTTGCCTAAAATTGGTTTTTATGTGAATGGTCCAGGGGTCGAAAATAATTGTAATGAGGTTTATAATTTATATTCAAGAATTAGAATTACAATGTGAAAATTTAACCCAGAAGTTTAAACTGGACATTTTTGAAAATTTATTGCTTTACATTATTTGAAAAACTCTGAGAGGGCGAGTTCCAAATTGGAGTAATTTTTCTTATTTTTCTTTTTGTTTTGTTTTTTTTTTTGTTTGTTTTAAATATCCGATCCGATTGGTTTTAATCATAATTATTGTAACTGCGACTTCACAATAATTTCTCTTCTGATTGAATTGATTTCGTTCGAATTAAGTATTTTTTCTATTTTTTGCCATGTTTCTCTTATTAACTCCTTACAGGTATTTATGTGTTTATATATGTATGTAAAAGTTCCGGTAACCGATGGTGGGTGTCGGGCGTCTTACAACAAAAACCAACGAGTTGAACCATTGCCAAAAACAAGGAAGCGACCGCGGATAAACGAGAGTTTTTTCTTTCATCCGTACTTCGTTCGTTATGTATCCGGAATTCATTGTGCATTGGTTCATGTCTACACTATAACTCCTTTTCCATCTTGCGGCCACTAGTCGCAACACCACAACCTAGTGCAACAACAAAATCTTTTATACACGTTTGACAGGTCCTATACATTTGACATTTCGGCCGCTTTGGAGTTGCGTTCACTCTGTTCACGAACATTGCGTCAACAATCAATACTTCGCTTTATACTCCAGTGAAAACCGTGGAAACTTCAGTCAGTGGTCCCAGTGTAATTAACCGGTGTCCTCCGAGATGGGTTCCCGATCGCGCAGTCCTTCCAAGCGGCGCCACCACAAGAGCAAGCACAAGAAGCGCAGCAAATCGCGCCACGAACAGAATCGCGACCGGGACCGCGACAAGGACAAAACACATTCCCACAAGGACCACAGAGACCGCCACAGGCACGAGAGCCGCGAGCGTAGTCGCCCCAAGTCCAGGTAGAAGGGCTGAGTGCGGCGGTAGGCGTGACTTTTAATTATTTCGATTTTGGTTTATCATCCGCAGAAAGCGCTCCAGTTCGTCGGTGTCGTCCACTGACAGCCACATCTCGGACGGTCACTCGCATCGCTCGAACAACAAGATCAGTAGGCACAGCAAGCTGGACGAGGTGGAGCGCTTGGCGGAGATGGAGCGCCAGCGACGACAGAAGGAGGTGGAGAACAAGGTGAGTGCGCCGCGAAGCACGTCGATGTCTTCAACGAATGAAACCAACTTTCATGTCGCTTAGGTGATTGAGGAGGAGGCAGCGAAGCGCATCGAGCTGTTGGTGAAGAAGCGCGTCGAGGAGGAGCTCGAGAAGCGGCGCGAGGAGATCGAGTTGGAGGTGAAGCGGCGCGTGGAGCAGGCGAAGGAGGAGATGGAGCGCGAGATGATGCTCGAGATGGAGAAACGACGCGAACAGATACGCGACGAAGAGCGTAGGCGCGAGGTAGGTGCTCGTATCCAAACACGCCTAGGAGCGCATCCGTTTCCTTTTCCGCACTCCATCCTCTTACCAACTCATCCAGACATTGTCCATTCCTGCAGCCACCTAACACCATCCACCACACATTTCGACACGTTTATAAACAAAGTTTTTCCCTCATTTCCAGTCATGTGTTTTCAATTAATTTGTTGTTTTTTTTTTTGTATCAAACAAATGCTTTTTAACTGTTACAAAAAACAAAAAAAAAAAAAGAAAACAAAACGCGTGACTCGAACTCTGTCAGACCGCGGCAGAGAAGCGTCCGTCTTGCCTCTGTTTGAGGCGAGCGGGCGAGTGGTGGTCGCTGGTTGGTTGTTTGTTTGCAACTCCCCAATCAGAAAACGAAAACAGAGACACTCAAGAAGCATCCCCAGGACTGAGCAGACGCACACAGAACTGCGATGAGCTCCACAGCTGAATGTGGAGTCGAAGAATGAGGACGAAGAGGATTTCATAGCCGAGGACCAGGATTCGCTTATTGTACCATAAGTCGCCTCGACCTCAGTGGGTGTGCGGGATCCCTCGCTAGTGTGGTTGGGTTCTCTTTCCACGAGTTAATCGTAGTAAAATCAATCCATTCACTTAGTTTAAGTTAGTTAAGTTCTACGATAGTTCAGTTCGCGGGCGCGTTCGATGGAGCGGCTGGGTTGTTTGTCGTTCTGATTGCCCCGGCGGTTTGTGCCAAGCACTAAGCCTTCGTTACTTTCGGCCTCTTTCAAATCTCGACGCAGTAAAGTCGAAATCATTCACCATGATGAATCCTCCTTGCGATTCCCTGCCCAGTTCTGACTATTGCTCTAGCACGTAGGTCTAGTCCGAGATCAGAAGAGAATACTACTTGCAAATAGGAAAAGCCTTTAGCGATCACTCGAACACGCAAGCAATGACAATGAAAAAATATCGAATAACGAAATTGGAAAGTTAATAGTAAGTAAAACAAACAAAAAAATAAAACATTTATGATGAAGTGTGGTGCCCTGAGGAGGAGCCCTCTTGTATTCTTTAAGTATGCTGGAGACTAATGGACATTTATCTAATTTTATAAATCTATTTGCTTGATATTTAAGGTTTCTAGGCGCTAAAAGAAAACCGAACAATCGCAGCCACAAATTGTGCACTGAAACAATTTGAGAGTTAGTTCGAATTCAAACGTCTTTAAGAGTTTATTTTTGAAACAATACGAAAAACGAAAATAAACGAGAAGAAAAGGCAACATTGTTTAACATATTTCTTTGTTTATTTTTGACCGCCCCACCCTTCGCACGCCGCTAATCTGTATTTTCTCAATAATTTATAGGAAGAGGAGAGGAAAAAACGCGAAGAACTTGAGGAGATCTTGGCGGAGAACAATCGGAAAATCGAGGAGGCCCAGCGCAAGTTGGTACGTTGTCACCATTAACTGATTGGCTTTATGTGATTTATGTTTGCGTCTCTTTTTGCAGGCCGAGGAGCGCTTGGCGATTATCGAGGAGCAGCGGCTGATGGACGAGGAGCGGCAGCGCATGCGCAAGGAGCAGGACAAGCGTATCAAGGAGGAGCAGAAAGTCATTCTAGGGAAAAACAATTCGCGACCCAAGTTATCGTTCTCACTGAAGCCCGGCGCTTCTTGAGTAGTACTTGGGATCCTCGCTTATATCGTAGTCTATCTTTATATTTTATTTTTATTCTAGATCTAGTTTTCAGTACAAATCGAATCGTGTGTAATTTGTACAAAGTTCCAATTCGTTTTCGCTGCTTTTGCATTGGGACGACGGCCCGAGGGAGTTCGAAATCGGGCCGCCCCAAGCAAAGATAGCTAGAATATCATGTGCCAATCATTGAGTTATTAAAACCCTTGCAAGCTTGCCGTGGAGCCCAAGGCCTAATCGCACAAGGCCAGAGCCAAGGCATGGGCTTGACTAGAAGTTAATCTCATCTCGAAATGAGCAGTAGTTTGATCGAAGGAGCTTTAGTAACGATTGATGTTCTTCTGTGCGTCTGTAAATGCCTTTAATTTTAGTTTTTATATTCGACTCTACCTTCTGCAAGCACTTGCTTTGTGTTTTAATCGAAATCGAATGAAACAATAAACAAAAATACATTTTATAATAATATCTTTTCAATTCTTGTTCGACTACGGTGAAAGGGAGGGCGAGAGAGAAGGAGAAATAAAATAGTTTTATTGATGGTTGGAGTTTTGTAATTGATTAAGATATTTATTAAGCTAGTCATGAGCTATAAAAATGTTTTGAATTGAATTTTACAGATTTTTTGATATATATATATAAGTTCATCATCGGTATTTGCTTTGTTTGGTATCTGCTTTTGCAATGGTAGATTGAATTCAGTATTTGGCTAATTTTCCTTTTCATTTCGATTTCTTTCATTTACAATTAAATTTATGATATATATATGTATATAAGTTGCCTCATGCTTTGCACGCAGCTGGATTATTAAAAAACACCCTCTCAGCGAGGTTCAAAAATCAAAGCTCTTCCTAAGTGTCAGTTAAAATACATTCGTTCGTACCCCAGTTCAACTTAAATTACTTCACAAATACATATATATGTATTTTACTAAGGTATGTATGTATGCATGTGTAAATAAAAGCTTTAGGCTTTGCTCTGCAATGCGTCGAGCCAACATTTAAGTCTTTCGTCAAGTTCCGGCCTAGTCCAAGTTCCGGCAAGAACCTAAATCTCTCCGTGTCGTCCCCTCCAGAGGTCCGGAGGTCTCTTCTACGTGAGGAGGAGTGAAAATTGCTGTCCACATTTTCAATAATTGCACTTTCTGATGCATAGAAACCGACTACAAAAACGCGCTAACAACGCAAAAACAAACCAAACTAAAATCGAATCGAACAGAGTCAAAGCAAACAGGACAAAACCAAAGCGATCCGAATCGAGCAAAATCAAATCAAACAGAACCAAATCAAATCGGCCCGAACCCAATCAAACAAAACCGAACCAATTCAAAAGTCTTTCAAATCAAGAAAATGAAAAAGAGCGAGATGTTTTTTATTTAATTGTATTTGTCGAAGGAAACAACAGAATATACAAATAAAAACCAAATCGTTACATCGAGAATTGCAAATTAAAATAGATTAAAACGAATACATAAACTACTATACTATATCATCCGATGGCAAATCCGATGTCTGCACTTCGAACTGAATCCGAATCCGTGGTCGGCGGACTCCGCGGTCCAGATCCCGAATCGGACTCGGGTGGAAGGGCAGTGGACAAGCGGCCAGTGAAATGTAGAAACAAAATAAGCTCTTATGTACAGTAAAAGTAGACGAAATAATAATCGCAGTGTAGACACAATAATAACAGTAAATATAATGATGACAATTTTCACAATAATCACACAAATCATAATGAAAAACATGATGATTATCATAAAAATCATGCAATTGATCATAAACCTTATGACATCAATCATAATAATCATGAAAATAATCACAATAGTCACGATAACAATCATAAAAATCATGATAATAATCAAAATAGTCGTGATAATAGCCATAAGTGTCATGACAATGATCATGATAAAAATCT
Source organism: Coelopa pilipes (assembly GCA_947389925.1). Taxonomy (NCBI): domain Eukaryota; kingdom Metazoa; phylum Arthropoda; class Insecta; order Diptera; family Coelopidae; genus Coelopa; species Coelopa pilipes. The sequence goes on from OX376696.1 coordinate 8,934,254, forward strand.
TGACAAGTATCATAATCGTAATAATGCATAATAAATCATAAGTGTAATTATATAATAAATCATAATTGTAATTATATTTAATAAATCATAATCGTAATAGTTATAAGAAATCATAGTAGTAATCATAGTATTACACAGTAAATCATAATAGTAATCATTGTAATAGTAATAGTTGTAGAGATAGAGATAGAGATAGAGAGAAGGAAGTCGAGAAATAGGATTCGTTCTGGTGATCTTGGTTCGAATGAAATGGAGTAAAACTCGCTTCGTGAGGTCCCAAAATTTTCTTTCATCGGCACGAGTTAATTTTCTTTTCTTTGTTTCTATTTTTTCTTGCTTTGTCATATGTGTTCATTTTCTAATTTTTGTTTTGTTTTGTTTTGTTCTAATTTATGTTTATGCAATAAATTAATGGATTACTCACGTAAATGTATTTATATTATATATAAGATATAAGTTTATGTATGTGTAACGAATAACTAATTTATTTTATATAATAATAGAGTAATTAGGACTTCTATGTGTTTCTTTTTTAAAGTATAAAATTCGTTTAGTTTTTGTTTCTTTCTTTCTTTCTTTCTTAGCTTTGTTTGTTTTGTTTCTTTGTTTGCTTTGTTTGCTTCATTAAGATTTAGTTTTAAGGTTTTACTAAAGATTTAGTTACATTTAGTCAAATGTTTCTTTCAATGTCTCAGCAAAAGTTCAAAAATTCTCAAGTTAATTCACTAGTTGATATTATTATTATTATCATTATCATTATCATTATTATTAATATTGATTGAGAAGCATTCGCTAGGAAAATATACTTAATTAATTAAGTGTTCCACAAAAACAAATCTCTCTTGACCGACCCCACCCACCGCTGACGGGCGGCTGGGGCGGCAAGGGACAAAAGGACGAGGGACGAAGGACTACGGATTCCTGCTCCTGCTCAGTTCAGCTAAAAGACATAATTCTTCTTCCTAATTTACAAAATCCAAAAGGAAAACGAAAAGAAAACTCAATTTCTTCATCGCACGAGCGGTCCAAAAGTTGTGAAAAAGGGCACCAAGGGCGGTCCAAGGGTTGTGTTGGAAAACCTTCTGATGATTTTATACTGCAGTCTCTGGGTCACTGCAAATGCTAAAAGTTCAAAGTTCATGTGTGTGTGGAAAAGTCCGGCGAGTCGGCGGCGGCTGCGCCGACAACAGCAGCAGCGCCGCCGCCAAAGGCCGTCGTCGGCAGCCAACAACCAACAACAATGCAATTGTACGGATCGCGTTGGCGGCTGCGGCTGCGGCTGCGGCTGCGGCTGCGGCTCCTCCAGGGTCACACAGTTGGCCAAAACAAAGGTCGGTGGCTGTCGTTGGGTCTTTCGCTATGTCAGCATCTTGATGAACACGATGGCCAGGAGGATGTTCGCGAAGAGCACCAGGAGCACCAGCTGTTGACGCGAGAACCAATCCTGCAATCGAACGACGGAAGGGGTCAGTGAAGTCGGATTTGGACGGATTTGGCGGACGCCGCCGACTCACCTTCACTTGCGGACTAACGAGGTACAGCAGCGGGTTGGCCTTGAGTCTTTCGTTCACCTCGATCTGCCGGCGCACCGCCTCCCGCCGGGCCGAGCCCAGGGCCGAGACCTCCTCGCGACTCATCGCCTCGGTGGCGCGCGGCAGCTCCTGGAAGTCGGGCAGCGACTTCTTGCGCTGCAGCGTCACGTTGATGGGCACCGTCTGCAAAACACAAAAACAAAATCAACAAGAAATCAAGTCAACAAGAAAATTCGTTGGCGATGAGTCAGAAACGTGTCGCAGAAGAAGCGCGAGAGAATCAGAAAAGATTCCCAAACTGATCACAAACGAGTCCCAATCGAATTCCGAACCTCGACTGGCGGCTCCACGATCCAGCTCTCGGAGGCGCGGCGCGCCAGGAGCGCTGGCGAGAACAGCAGATCCTCCTCGTCCTCCTCCGGGTACCACTCCATGGCAACGCTTCACGAAGCGGGACACAAAAACAAAGTCAAACTAGCGTTCGACGCGAGCACTCGGAGCGATTTCGCACGCGCCAACCACCAACGCCGCCCACGCAGCAGTCGGCAACGGTGACCCCCAAGTGTTGGGCACGGCGACGGTCGGTGCAGCGCCTCGGTTGGATCGCCTCGGTTGGATCGGACTCCGACTATCGAGAGCGTTGCATAACGCGACTCGGATCGGATCGTTTCGGGCTGCCTGGCGTTGCAGCGGCGGCGGCGCCTCGATGGAGCGACCACACTCCAATTGTTCTGCGAGAGCACACCGAAATTTTATTACTTTCCCCGTCGAATGGCTTTCGTTTGAAGCCGATTTCCTTGGTTCGTTCGTTCGGAAACAAAGTTAAAAATAACTGGGAGACTTGTAGAACCAGAGAATCAGAGGCGGCGGAACCGAGTGGGAAGCAGAACAATAAAATTCGCCCCAACGGCCTGGCCTCCGACGGACGCCGCAGCCACAGAGCAGATCGCGATCGAGACCGAGATCGCGCCACCGAATCGGAAAAGTATTTTCAGCTGCTCGGCGCGGCTGCCACGCCGGACAGATAGAGAGATAGAGAGAGAGAGACAGGAGAGAGATCGATCTTGGCGCCGGGCGAGATTTTGAGGCTCGTCTTCCGTTGGGTGCGCGACGCGACGCGGGCAAACGCGAACTGACCGAGTCGCAGCGCGCGAAGAGGCCGCCAAGTGGGGCCGCCTCGGACTCGGACTCGGCATCGGGATCGCCATCGCCATCGCCATCGGCGGCGACAAAACGCCGAGGCATCCGGAGTGGATTCTCTCGAAGAGCTTTGGAGACAATGCGCCCGAGTGGACGGCGCTGAATGGGGCGAGGGAGGCAACGGTAACGGCGACGGCGACGATGGAGAGGGCGACAAGGCCGCGAACAAGTCGGCGGCGACAAGTCAGCGGACGTCGGCGACAAACACTTGTGAACGGGGCGCGACTTTCGCGAGAGCCCCTCGCGGAGGAAGTCGTCCGTCCGTCCGTCCGTTCGTCCGTCTGTCCGACCGCCAGTCGGCTGCCTGCCCCAAAAACTATTTTCGGCCCGATGGGCGCCCCAACGGACGACTCAGGTCCGCAGGCAGAGGCGGCGCCGATGAGAGGAGGTGGCCAGGGGTGAGAAGAGGCTGCGTGCAGCGACGACCTTTGGGAAGTGGGCGCGTGCAGCTGCACTCGATCGCCCCAGACGCCGACGCAGACGCAGACGGAGACGGAGGCAAAGAACCAGGCAAATCAGTCCAAGTCCCAGACTCAGATCCAGATCCAGACATCGTCACAGACGCAGATCCTTAGAAATTCGCAGACTTAGACCCAGTCCAAGACAAAGACCCAGATCCATTCCCAGCCAAGCAAAGTCCCAAAACCAGACGCAGACCAAGACAATGTCCCTGACAAGGCGCAGGATCCAAACACAGACAAAGTCTCAGACTCAGACAAGTCCCAAACAAAGGTCCAGATCCGATCGAGACAAAATCGCACACTCAGAAAAAGTCTCAGATCCAGACGAATTCATCGAGAAGGTCCCAGGAAGAGTCCTAGACAAAGTCCCAGACCCAAATCTAGACAAAGTGCCCGACCCAAACAGAGACACAGCTCCAAACAAAGTCCTAGATACGCACAATCCTAGACAAGGCCCCAGACAGAGTCCCAGACTCCGACCCAAACGAAGTCCCAGGCAAAGATCCCGAATCGGTACCAGACACAGTCCCAGACTGTGAGCCAGAGAAAGTCCCAGACTCAGACCCCAACACAGTCCCAACTCAGACCCGAACTCAGTCCCAACTCAGCCCAGACCCAGACCCAGCTCAATGCTGTGCTCAGCGACCTACCTTTAGCTTCTTGTTGGCTCCTCCGGCCGCCCCGCCGGCCACGGGCGTCGCTGGCTTCGCCGGCAAGTAGAGGCTCTCCGTGCGCTTCGGCTGCGAGGGCGAGGGAATGATGTCCTGTCCGAGGGTGCGCTGCCGCAGGAGGACGTCCTCGAACGGCTGGTTGGCCGTCGAGTACATCGGCTCCGCCGTTATGCTCGAGCCGCGATTCTGCTGCAACAGCGGGGTCCCGGCGCGCGACAGGCGCCCCGACCCCGAGCCCGACCCGGTCGGCACCGAGCCGTTGCCGGTCGCAGTGGGCGTGCCCGGCGAGGGGCCCGGCGTGGCTCCGCGAAATACTGAACCGGCCCTCGGACGCGGCTCCGGCCCGTCTGTCGCCGATGTCGCCGTCGCCGTCGCTGTCGCCGGCAACGTGGGGGTCCCGGCGGCCGCGCGGTCCACCGAGGGCTGGCGCGACCCGACGCCGCCGCTGAGGCGGGCCGCGGCCAGCGTGTACCGGTCGATCGAGGAGTCCCGGCTGGGCGGCCGCTTGTAGTGGTCGAAGTGGTCGATCGACGACTGCTGCTGGCTGCCGACCTGCCCGAGCATCGGCGGCTTCCCGGACCGCGCCGCGGCGCTGTCGAGGACCTGCTGCGAGGGCCGGCGGCTCTGGCTCGGGTGGTGCGAGGGCGACGTGTCCAGGAACTGATGCTGCTGATGCTGCTGATGCTGCTGATTCTGTTGATGCAGTTGGTGCTGTTGCTGCTGTTGGAATAAGTACTGTTGCTGCTGCTGTTGCTGCTGGAGCTGCTGCTGCTGCCCGTGCAAGTTGTTCAGCGTGTGCGACGCCTCGGCCTCGCGGAACATCGCGTTGTCCTTCTGCGCCTGGTTGATCGCGCTCCTGGGGCTGCCGCCGACGCTGCCGTACCCTTGATTGCCCTTCATCGCCATCGTCGACGCCGCCTGCCCGCCTGGCGGCTGCTGCTGCTGGTACTGATATGCGGGATTCATTTGGGGATTGTTCAGTTGTTGCTGCTGCAGCTGCTGCTGCTGGTTCTGCAGCGGCTGGTGGTGCGGCGGCTGGTGGAGCGGCTGCTGCTGTTGGTGCTGTTGATTGAGCTGCTGCTGCTGGTTGTACAGCTGGTTGATGGCGCTGATGCTGCTGTGGCCCGGCTGGTGCTGCTGCTGGCTGACGAGCGACGTCAGGTCCGTCTGCGGCGACACCGGCATCTGCTGCGAGTACATCGAGCTGGGCACGGGGAACTCGGCGCCGCCCGGCGCTGTCTGCGACTGGCGCCTGGTCGGCTGGTACCCGATCGTCGGCGGCTGCCGGTTGGCGGCGCCCCCGACGCCGCCGACGCCGCCGCCGCTGTGGCCGTCCAACGGGCTGCCGCTGTTGGGCGGCGCCGGCGCCGGTGCTGTGGGCGCCTTGAAGCGCTCCCGGTAGCGCAGCTTCTCGAAGCGCTCGAGCACCGAGGGCTTGAAGTCGGGCGCGAATTCGCGCGCCATCTGCACGGCCATCTCGCAGTCCATGCGCGCCTGCTCGGCGGCCGCGTCCGCGTTCTGGGCCTTCGCCGTCGCCGTCCCGGTGCGCGAGATCGCGATGTCCGACCGCTGCAGCGCCATCTTCAGGGCCCGCTGCGCCGAGTTCACCGAGGCCGTGATGCGTTCGCGGAACTTGCGCGAGCGGGCGAGGAACAAGTGCTTCTTCTTCTGGCTGGTGATCAGTATGTTGTTCTTGTATTTGCCCTCCTCGACGGTGCCGTCGCGAAACGTGGTCACGCCGTAGCCGTGCTTCTTGTTGTTGTACCACTCGCCCTCATACCTGGGGAGATCAAGGGAGAGGTCGATCAATCAACCGAACTGCGTTTGGGGAGAAGGAACTCCAAGGGGTTGAAGAGGAGGAGGTCAACAACTTCGATGAGGGGAAAGATGAAGTCAAGGAGGTCGAGAAGAAGTCGAGGATGAGGTCGAGGAAGTCGAGGAGGTCGAGGAAGAGGTCGAGAGGGAGGTCGAAGAGGTTAAGGTTGAGGTCGAGGAGGTCGTGATGGTCGAGGATGAAGTCGCAAATGAGTTTGAAGATGTCGAGGAGGTGGAGGATGAGATGAAGGAGTTCGAGGAGGTCGTGAATTAGGTCGAAAAGGTCGCGGGTGAAGTCCAGGAGGTCGAAGAGGAGATCGAGGCGATCGAGGCGATCGAGATGGTCGAGGATGAGGTCGAGGATGGTGTCGAGAAAGTCGTGGACAGGGTGAAAGAAGACGAGTATGAGGGCGAGATGCTGGTGGATGAGGTCGAGGAGATCGAGATGGTCGAGGTGGTGAGGTGGTGAAGGTCGAGGAAGAGGTCAAGAAGGTCGAGAAGGTGGATATTGAAGATGTCGAAGAGGAGGTGGATGGGGCCGAGGCGGCCCAGGATTTGGAAATTCTCGCCGTACTTGAGTCCATCGCTGCGCTCGGCCACGCCGTAGCCGCAGCGCTTGTCCTTCTTCCACTCGCCCATGTAGGTCTCGACCACGCTCGGGTCCAGCTGCTCGTCCTCCATGGTGAAGCTGGCGTTCGACTCCGTGTGCACCGACCTGAAAGCGTCAAAACTCATGTTCACTTCTACTATCGAAGTCGAAGTCGAAGTCGAGGCTGAGCTCGGCTCACCTGGCCGTGAGGTTGGACTGCTCGGAGCCGGTGCTGAGCCAGGAGGCCGTCGACATGGTCGACCGGATGCTGCCCGAGGCCAGCGTGCCGCGCTTCTCCAGGTCGCCGGTGCTGCGCTGCTTCCGCATCTTCAGGCCCTGCAGGAGAGAGAGAGAGACAGAGAGAGAGAGAGGGGGCGTGAGATCGAATCGTCCTCCGCCTCGACTCCGAACTCACCGAGAGGAAGCCCTTCTTGGACTTCTCCGTGAGGCTGTTGCGTCGGGCCGGCAGCTTGTCGGACTTGGCCGTCAGGACGAAGCCGCCCCGGATCTCCTCGGTCCGGGCCGCCGCCCGCTTCTCGGGGTCGGCGCCGTTCTCGTTGCTGCGCAGGGAGCTCATCGAGGCGTGCATGTTCTTGCGCCGGTGGTGCGAGGCCAGCCCGAAGGGCGCCGACGTCCGCATCCCGTACCCGTGTCGCTTGCCTTCCTGCCATTGGCCCTGGTAGGTTCCTGGCGGCCGCGAACAAACGGCCAGACAAGGCGAGAGCGTTGGAAGAAAAGGAGAAAACCCAGAATTGAGATCGGCAATGGGAAAAGGGTCCGCGTGGATGGAGGACCGAGTGCTCAGCTCGCACGACCCACAGACAAAGGCAAGCACAGGAAGGTGGAGAACTTCAGATCCTCCCGGTGGCGACTCCAGCTAGGGAGGAATGAGGAGGGTGGAAGGAGGATGGAGGATGGAGGACGGCAGACAGAGCAGGCAGGACAGCCGTAGTCGGCGTCGCTTTGGAATCGACCCATGGATCGCAGCGCCTGCTCCCTCCAATTCTTCCGCCACCTCGTCAGCTGCTCCTCAGCCTCCCCACCCTCCCCGCCTTCTCCTCCTGCTCTTCTCCCCCCCCCCCCCCTCTGCTCCTCCTCCTCGTCCTCTCCCTTCTGCCACACGTTGGCTCGTTCCTACAACAGCTGTTCATGTGGCGTTTCATGAATCGATGGCCCGGCCGACGGACGGACGGACGGACGGATCGAACGCATCAATAGACAGACAGACAGACAGACAGACAGACAGACGGATGGACAGACGGATGGAGGGACGGACGAGACCGGGCGACTGAATGGATGGCAAATCCATTCAATATAATTGATTTATAATGGATTCGGCGGTGGTCGCCCCTTCCCGAATCGAACTTTGATCGTGGGCCGGGGGTCGGCGAGGGGGTGGGGGGGTGTCGTGTTGGCGGCGCCTCCGTCGACGTTCGGGGCCTGGAAATTCTCGTGCGCACCGAGCGGACTCCCTTAAATAACTCGGCCCGAGCGATTCTTACGTCAGTCGCTGACCGGTGCCGGCTTCGGATCGCGCGAGTGGGTGGCGGGGTGGCGGGGTGAAGGGGAGGTAGCGGGGATGGGGAGAGGAGCGTGCGAGTGAGATGGGGCGAGGTTTGGAGAGAGGGCCGCGGGTCGGCGGAGCGGGCGAGGCGAGTATTTTTGAACGGAACGACAGTGTTTTGATATTTTGAAAATGAGCCAAAAAGAAAAAGTGATCTCATGCACACAACGACACTGACACGGGGCTGGTGTGCGTGTGCGCGTGTGTGTGTGTGTGGGTGCCCGTCGTGCCGCGCCAATGTGTGCGTCAATTGAGACATTCAGTCGCGGATAAATTAATGAAAACTAATTGTTTCAACACGGAAATCGACTCGACCCCTTCGTCTCGTTCGCTCTCAAGCCTCTGCCACTCCCGTGGCCCTCTTTCGCTCCTGCGCCTCGTTGACTCCTATGGATCGTTGACTCTTGAGTTTCTTCCACTCTTCGCCCCCTTGACTCATTCGCGCCATTCGCCCTTTTCCGCTCGTGCAGTTTTCGCCCCCCACACCTCATGCACTCCCTTGCTGTCTTCACATTTTCCCCTCTTCACCTCATTCTCTTCCTTCCTCCCCCGCCTCCCTCATTCGCCACTTTCTCCCCATTCACCTTTTTCACTCCCTCCACCTCAGTCATCCTCTCTCCCCTTCATCGACTCTTCCTTCCTTCGACGCTTTCACCTCGTTCTGTCCGTTCTGTCATCTCGTTCCCGCTCTCTCCCCCACTCACCACTCCCCACGTTCCCCTCCCGATCTCTCCTCGCTCACCACGTTCCCCTCTCTCGCCCCTCACTCTCACTCTCTGGCTGATTACCGTTACATTTACACCGAGCTACTCCCCGGTGCTTGGGTGTTCCGGTGTTCGGGCGTTCGGGTGGTGGCCTGTGCTTGTGTTTGTCTGGGTTCTCAGGCTGTGGTGGGCCGATCGCGTGGCCTTCGACGGGTGCCGTGTGCCGTGTGTCGTCCGTCGCTTGTCGTGTGTGGCGCACGTGCTGGTCGCGCCTTGAACTCACCTCCGTCCGCGTACGTCTCGCAGCCGTAGCCATCCTGGTAGCCGAGGTTCCACGTGCCCTCGTACTTGGCCGTCGACACCGTGCTCTCGCGCACCCCGTACCGGCCCTTGTGGCCGTCCTTCGACCACTCGCCGCGGTAGATCTGGCGCCCGATCTGCTCGACGCCCAGGCCGTGCCGCCGCCCGTTCTGCCACTGGCCCTCGTAGTGCGAGCCGCTGGACCGGGAAAGGAGAGAAACATGGCATTTATTGGCAATTCGCATTGAAGGAGGATCGCCCGACGACGATCGCTCAGGTCGATCGACTCACTCACCTTGGCCAAATGTACGCGCCCGAGACCTCGAAGCCGTAGTTCCAGGCGCCCGCGTAGGCCCCCTGGTGCTTCGGGCCGGTGCAGACCCCGTGCCCGTGGGCCTTGCCCTCGTCCCAGCCGCCGCAGTAGGTGCCGCCGTCCTCGAAGTCGAAGCGGCCGCCGCTGATCTGCGACCGCTTCCCCGCCGTCCCGTACGAGCCCGGCGTCGAGCCGGCCGCCATCGCGACCTCGGGGCTCAGGTTCCCGTTTTGCTGCAGCTGCTGCTCCGGCGAGGGCGGCGGCTGCTGCTGCTGCTGCTGTTGTTGCATTTCCGTGATGTGGCCGACGTTGTGGGTTCGGTCAGTGCTTGCTGCTGTTGCTACCGGGGATTGGTTGCTGTTTTTTGGTTGCAGTCGCTTCTCTTTGTTGCTGTCCCTGTCGCCGTTCTCCTAGTCTAAGTTGCTGTGGAAATTCTTGGTAGATTCTGGCGTTGCTTCTGCTGAATTGGAATAGGAAGTCGATCGAGGCCACGCCTTGGCGCCAGGCGTCCGCGGTTCCGATCCCTCTCTCTCGATCGCGTTAACTCTCGCTTTCTATCTCTGGACCCCTGTTCTCTCCTTTCTTTCTCTCTGCAGCTCTTTTACCTCTCTATAACTTTCTCTGTATATTTCTTTACTTTCCTTTCTCTCTTCTTTCTGTCGCTTTCTCTCCGTGCTCGCTGTCGCTGTCGTCGTCGTCTGTGGTCGTTGCGAGCCTCGGTTGTCGCTGCGTCGCTCGAACGTCCCTCGTCTTCGCGGCCTCGAGTGGCTCTCGCTCTGTCTCCCACTTTGTGGTTCCACCTCCTCCGGGTGCTTCCTCTTCCTCGTCTTCGTCCTCGTCCTGATTCGGTGGCAGGGCTCGGCGAGCGTTGGCGGCGATTCAGACGCGCCTGGGAATTCTCTATCGAGGGAGTCGCTGGAGTCGCATGTGCTTGGCTAAGGTCGGCAGCTGAAACTGGGTCTGGCTCTGCTTCCGGCTGTAGGTCTGGATCCGGCTCTGCCTCTGTCTCCGGATCCAGCTCCAGGCGACGAAGACGATCGGGCGCGAAGTCCTGCTGCTCGAGCCGCTGCCGATGACGGCGTTGGCGTCTCGTCTGAGGAGGGCTGGGCCTAAGGGTCGGAGCCTGACTCGGAGGTTTGTCTCAAACGCGCAATTCGGACCTGCTGCAGGCGCTCGTTCATCGCAAGGCGAGAGTGGTTGCTGTTGCCGCTGGCTGCCGGTGTTGCTGCTGCTGCTGCTGCTGCTGCTGCTTTGTGGTGGTCGAAACTGCTCTTTGTTGCTGTTATCGTTGTTGCTGTTTCTCTCCGTTGCTTCAACAACTTGTTTGTTGTTTTCGTATCCTCGGCAGTTCTCGTTCAGGCCGTCATCGAGTGAACACAACTAGATCACAAAAGAAGGAAACCGAATTTATTCACTTGCACTTCTCACGTCCTCGCCCTGGTCCCCGCCAACCGACACCCCACACCCGACACCCGACACCCGACTCCCGTCGGCCGACACAGTCGTGTCGTGTCGGCCGCGAACTCCCGCCGACTCGACGCGACGCGCCGCCGATCTCTCGCCGAGTTTTCGAAATTTACTGAAAATTCCTGGCATTTTTGGCCGTCGTTCGGAGCCTTGGACTTTGTTGTTGTCTCTCTTCCTTCCGTCTGTCAGTCTGTCTGTCTATCTCTAGGTCTGACCCTCTGTCACTCTGTCTGTCCGTTTTTCTGTCCCTCTGTCCGTTTGTCTGTTCCTCGGGCTGTTCGTCGGTCTCTTGGCCAGCCTTTCTGTCTTTCTGTCGGTCTTCCGCCTTTGCGACTGTCTTTTCGCCGGTTTTCCTGTCTTCCAGTCTGTCTATTTGTCCGTTCCTCTGCTGTCCGTCTTCCCGGCCGTCCGCTTCGATGCCATGCCACACTCGTTGTGGTTGTGCTGGTTGTTGGAGCGTGTTTTCCACGTTAGTCGATCGCCTCCCGTTTACACCTCGATCGAGCCTCGTTTGCACCTCCTTCGCTTCGATTCGATTCCACCCCTCGATCACCCCGGTCCCACCTCGATCGCCGCTCGTTCTCGCCTCTCGATCGTCGACCGTCGACCGTCGACCGTTGATCGCGTTGCTAGTAATAAAATAATGAGGAATTAACGTGACGACAACGCGAGCAACGACGACCACGACCACGACCAAGACGACGGCGGCGAGGGGCGCCGAGGACGCACACCGCGAGACCCCTCGGAGGCTCTTCCGCGAGCGCACACAGCGAGCCGTCCGTGTGTGGCTGCCTCCGTGTCTGTGTCCGTGTCCGTGTCCGCGTCCGTGTGTTACTGGGTCTGTGTCCCTGTGTGTGTGTGCGCGCTTGGGGAGGTTTTGGCTAAAATATTGCTTGGGGTCTTGGCTAAATTTAAAGACGTTATTGTTCTCTTCTGCTCGGTTCGCCTCGGTTCGGTTTGGATGGATCTTTCTAAATGTCTTTCCACATATCGTTCTGCCAATCTCTCTGTCTCACTACACATCCTTCTCGCTTGCTACACCTCGTTCTCTCGCATCGCTTTCTCTCTCGATATCTCTCTCTATCTATCTGTCCATTTATCCACATACAGATCTACGTATTTTCTAGCGCAGAGCTCAATGGCAGAGCCGAAATGATGAATAGATTTTGCGTGCCGAGTGGGTGGGTGGGTCGAGCGATCGACGACGACGACGGGAGGGTTGAAGGACGGCCGGACGGACGGCGGGGGGAAGGAGAGCGGGACGGACGGAAATTTGGCTCAGATGAACTCTTTGTAGCTGTAGTAGAAGAGCAGGAACAGCAAGTAGAACAGCAGGAAGGAGCCGCCGAACAGGGCGACCAGCGGCCAGTTCGTGACGAGGGCCGACCAGGGCTGTCGATGCCCAACGAAAGCCGTTCCGTCTCGCTCGCCCATCGGTCGATCTGTCGGTCGTTTGGCCGGTCTGTCGGTGGGATTCTCGGTCGTTCGATGGGTTGGTCTGTCTGTCTGTCTGTGACTGCGATGCGCTCGCCTCGCTCGGCCTTTTATTTATTTATTTAGTTATTTCTCTGGTATTCGGCGTCCGCTGCTCGCTCCTCGTCGCCGGGGTCTGGTGCGCGGGTCCCTCGGGCCCTCCGACTACTGACGGCACGACGAGGCCGCACTTACTTCGGGAGCATCGCCGGCATCTCGACCGACCGACCGCGGGACGGACCGAAGACACCGGTGGAGCGAAGGAGCCAGAGCAAGATGCATGTGTGTGTGTGTGTGTGTGTGCGTGTGTGTGTGTTGCCGACTGCACCGTGGCAATGTCGAGTATTTTGTTTCGTGGGCCGACGCGACGACGACGGCCAGCGACGTGGCAACGGCGGGTGCGGCGACGGAGCCGCCCAGGGAAATCTCCTTCAAACCGATGCCCGCCGAGCACGACCCGAGGTTCAACGAACCCGACGCGGTGCACGAGCGCCGACCGCGACCGCGACGGCGACGGCGGACCTTCGTCCCGACTCGGTCGACTCAAGCGATTCAGGCGCCGGGATTCGGCCCCGCATCTTCTCCAGCGACGAGCGGCGTGTGGGTGGGAGGGCGATGGCGATGGCGATGGCGACGGCGACAGAGATGGACGGCTCGCCACCCCCAGCGAGTGGCTCTGGCGAAACCCACAACCAACAACAACAACACGAAGCATGAGCAGACGCAGCAGGGCGAGCGAGGCGAACGCGGCGAGCGCGGCCACAGTCGGGTCAGCGCACGGTACGCTTCGTGTCTAAACAATTCCGAGCACCGACGGCCGATCGTCTCTCGCTCGCTCGCTCGCTCGCTCGTTCGCTCGTTCGTTCGCCTGCGTTCGTTCGACCATTTGCTCGTTTGTTCGTACGCTCGTTCGCTCGCTCGCTTGCGCGCACAACAACAAACAATTTTTTAAATAAAAATTATCTTAGGCTTTGTTATTAATAGAAACACATTTGAGGTAGAATATTTTTTAAACAAGTTAAAAACGCGAAACGCGAAACGAGAAACGCGAAAACCCATGTTGTTTTGTTTAAAAAGACTGCGCGATCGCCGTGGCAAAATAAATGCGAGCCGCGTCTCCGGCCCGTCCACGACCCGGTGGACGGACCGAGAGGTGGCCGACGGACGGCGGACGGACGAAGGCGAACGAACAAGCGCGAACACAATGCAGAAACATAAATTTGTGCGATTTCATTTTTTGTTTTTGTTGCTGCCGCGGGGACGTTTGTCTGAGTCAGAGAATTTCGGGCACGACGACGAAAGCACCAAGAATTCGGACGTCTTCGCGCAACGCACACACAGCCACGCACGCACACGCACGCACACCGACACCGACCGGGCCACCCGACGACCGACGACCGACGGCCGACGGCCGACGGCCGAGCGACAGGCGACGAGCACCGAGCGACCCTCGGTTACTGGCTTCGTGCTCGATCGGCGGCTGCGAAATTATGTCACAGACACTTTGCTCCGACGGCGACGCGGCGGCCTCACGTGAGGGCGACGCCGGAGCGAGGTGGCGGACGCAGGACCGTCGCCCCACTCCCCCACTCCCCCAGTCCCCCAGTCCCACTTCCTGTTCCGCTTCTTCACCGAACAACGAACGGAATTTCCTTCTGCTCGTCCTGTCCCTGGGTCCTCGCGCGACCTCCCGTCGCTCTCTCGCACTCCGTCTCACTCGCGGTCCCTCACTTGGCTTCGCTCAAACCGCCGTCCACTGAGCGTCCGAGGGTATTTTTAGCCCGAACGCGATATACACACATTCTCCGAATCGAAATTCGAAATCGGATTATTTATAGGTCCGCGTACGTTGGGCGTCCGCGCCACAGGCTGCCATCCTGGCGTGCTCCTGGCTACCGACAACAACAACGCAATGTCCGAGCCGCCGACCACCAACTCCTCGAGCCCCGAGGCCAACCTGCGATCGCTCAGTCGCTCTATCTCCCTTCTTCTTCCGCTCTCTCTCGCGCAAAGACCCGTTGGATGCGGAGACGGAGACCGAGACGGAGACGAGGCGCCGTCACTGGGTGGCGGCTCGCGGCTCGCGGCTGGCGGTCGGGTCGGGTCGGGTCGGGGTTCGTCACTCACTTGGATCCCAGAACTCGGGCCGCGGCCGAGACTCGCGCACCCTAAGAGAGTCGAAGTCGATGTCGATGTCGAAGTCGAAATTGAAGTCCCGAGCGACGGGACGAATGGACGGACCCGATGACGAAAACGAGGCCGAGAACGTTTGGCTTTGGAAAGACGAAAATGGTGAAAAAACCGAAAACCAAAATCCGAACCTCGAAATCCCGTGCCTCGAAGCGCTTTTTCTTTTTTTTTTTTTTTTTTCTTTTCTTTTCCTTTCTTCTAGTTCCACACAACGGGCTGGCCGACGAGCACACAGACAGCTGGCACCGCAAGACGAGGGGCCGAGCTGCCCAAAGTAGCAGCAGCCGATCCGATCCGATTCGATCGGCCCGAATCCGCCCGATCCCAACCGATGGCACCCGAGCGACAGCGGCGAGAGCGAGCGAGCGAGCGAAATGGAATGGAACAGAACGGAACGGAAAGGAAAGGAAGGAACGCGAGGACAGAATCGAATCCAATCGATTCGAAGCGAAGCGAAAATGGAAAATGGAAAATTCGGTTCTATTTCTGCGCAGCGCGAGAGGGACGGCGAGATGCAGGAACGCGCTCTCGCGCGCGAAGGCGTGGAGCGGCAGAGAGAGAGAGAGAGAGAGCGAATGTGGCGGGGCGTCAGGAGAGGCAGAGACCGAGGCGTCGCCGAGAGCGCCGGAGCCGACCACAAAACTACCAAGTGGTCGCCGAGTGTGGGAGGGAGAGGCGAAGTCGGCCAGAGAGGCGAAGTCAGCGCGAGAGCCGCGATCAGCTGATGCCAGGACTCAGCCATTCAGCCAATCGCTCTCGCCAATCGCGCCTCCTCCCTCCCTCCCACTCTATCACCCGAGAGCAAGCGCGAGCGCGAGAAACGTCTTCAACCGCGATTTGCCACGCGTCGCCAGGACGCCGGCCACCACCTGGTCCTCCAACGGATCAGGACCGTGTGGCTGGCCATCGAGCGTGAGGCATCCATCGGAGCCGTCGACAGCGATGCCGCAGAGCCGTCGAACGGCAACATTTCAGCGCGCCGAAGGTGAGCGCAGACATCAGAAATAGACAGGGAACGAGATGGGCCAGGGGAAATGACAACAACAACAACAACAATAACAAACAATAATAATGGGCCTCGAACGTGAACGCCAGAGGGAGGCGAACGGGAACGGAACGAATGCAGGGCACGGACGTTAATTGCATTGTTTCGTGAGGGAATCATCGTCATCATCGTCATCGTTATTATCGCCAACATCATTATTGCCACTCTGAACATCATCGTCATTATTGTCGTCAATATAATCTTCATTACTATCGTCACTGTAGTCGCCGTTAACATCATCATCGTTGCCATGAAGTCGTCGAATCCTCGTCGCTCGGTCATGACTAACGACGGCGCGCACCCTCCCTCCCCCTCTCCCTCTCTCTCTCTCGGCCCCTGAGGCCGCATCCCGCCCGCTCCCCGCCTCCTGCGCGGCCGTCGGGGGCGCCGCGCCCTGCGATCGCCAGCCACACCAGCCCACACACACAAACACAAACACACAGTCAGCCACGCACTGCGTGCAGCACGTTCGCGGTCGCCTCGGCCGTCCGTCCGTCCGTCGGTCCGTCCGTCGGTCCGTCCGTCCGTCTGTCCGTCCGTCCGCGGCATGTTTATTTGCGCCTCGGCCGATCTTCACACAAACGGAATTTTCACATTAATTGCGGCGAGGGCGGTGGGTCCGGGGTTCGGGGTCCGGGGTCCGGGGCCCGCAGAGGCGACGCCACGTGTGTTCGGCGGCGGCAATTACAACAACAATAACGATTGCTCGGCAACAACAATTGCCAGACCAAAACAACTGCAACAATAACAATAACAATAACAATTGGCCAAGAACAAAACGCAACAACAACACGTTGACCTACATAGGGAAAGTCATTAAAATGACGAAATAAGAGAAGGGCCTCGGACCGACGAGTTGGCAGCACTGGCACGTGAGTGCGTGGGAAGGAACGAGAGGGAAAGTGAGGTGGCCAGAGGTGGGCTGAGGTGGGCTGAGGTGGAATCGGAGCAGCTGAGGCGGCTGGGGTGGGGTGAGGTGAGGTGAGGTGAGGTGAGGTGAGGAGAGTCGATGGGTCAAGGGTCCGGTGGCTGGGGTCGCTCAGAGAGAGGGAGCGAGAGAGGGAGAGGCGCCGTGGACTCAGCGCGATGGGATTCCGCACAGTGGGGCCAGCACAGTGGGGTCCTGCTGTGCTTCCGACACTCGCGCGGTTTTCGTTGTTTGTTCTCGGAAATTCCTCCACCGTGAATCACCGAAAAAACCGACGGCCGACCGGGCGCTGAGTCAAGGGGCGCGAATTCGGATTCATCGCGTCGGAAAAGTTGGGAGAAAATTCCGAGGAAATCCGTGAATCACGACCGACCGCACGCACCGACGAATGACCGACAACCCTCGACCGACCCCTCGACCGACCCCTCGTCCTCCCCTCCACGCCGCACTGGAGGACGAGCGCGGCTGGCACACAAAGAAACACACGCACACACACACGGACACACGGATGCACGGATGCAGCCTTGCACAGGCCGAGCTTGCACTTTCGCGTTCGTGTTCTTTGCCCGCACTCCCGATGGTCCCCGAGCGTCGACCCCCGTCGCCGCGACCGCCCAGGACCACGGGGTCCATCCTGAGGGTCGAGGGCTGGCCGAGGAGCAACAACAAAAACCCACTTCCTGCCCTACAAAACGTCGACGTCGCTGCTACCTTCGCCTCTGTCGCCGTCGCCGTCGCCGTTGCCTCTGACTTCGCTGGGGTTGCTGTTGTTGTTTCCTGTTGTCGTTGTTGCTGCTGCCGCTTCTGTTGCTGTCGATGCCTTTCGCTGGCTCGTAGTTCGAGTGCTTTGTTTATTTGTCGTGGTTGTTGTTGCTGCTGCGATTTCGTTACTCTCGGGAATCTGTTTCTGTTCTGCTTCTTTCGGCTCACGACGAGCGAGGTTCGCGCGCGTTCGTTTCGGAAAAGTGGTTCGTTTTCAACTGATTCCTGCCCATTCGCTCGCTCGCCCGTTCGCCCAATCGCTCGCTCGCTCGCTCGCTCGCTCGTTCGTTCGTCGTTCGTTGGTTCGTGGGAAACCGTTTTCCAAAAGCACTCGCCGTCGGCTGCGCTCGCCGAAAGCTCCTCGGGCGAGCGACGCCTGCACCCGACGTCGTCGTCGTCGTCGTCGCCATCGCTGTCGCCGCCATCGACCGCCGACCGCCGATTCCGTCTTTGTTTTCGATTTTTCACCTCGCTCCACCCCGCACCTCCCATCGCGAAGCACTCGCCGTAGGTCGTGCGTTGTTTTCCGTCGCGCACTCGAAGAATGTCCTGGCACGTCGAATCCACAACAAGGACAACCGCAACAACGACAACATCAACCACCCCCAGAGCCCCCCCAGTGCCCGGGCCAGCTGGGACAAGGCTATGTATATCTACAGGTAGCCAGGCCAGCGTGCGGCGTCGGCCTCCTCGGCATTGATTTTCCCGAGGCGCCGCCGCCGCCGCCGCCGGACTCGCTCTGGAACTGCACGATGCACTCATTTCACGGACCCGTGCCCCCTCCCCCGACTCCTGCTCACCGAAGACACTTCGCTCGGTTATGAAACGCCTCGAGCGAGCGGCCCTCGGTCGAACTCCGACCTGCGATCCTGGGCTTGTTTGCTTCCGGTGACTTCTGCGAATCGGACCAGCAGCAGAAACCGAGCCAGAGACCTCGACCTCGAGTCCGTCTCAGAGGCGGAAACGGTGTCAGAATCAGGATCCGAATCGGTTCGGAATCGGAATCGGAATCGGCTCCGTTGGCCCCGCGCTGCGGTCGTTCGGTCGCTCCGTCCGCACCTTCGCGACGACGCTCGGCTCGGCTCGTCTCGGCTCGTCTCGTCGGTGTCTCGACTCGGTTCAGTGTTGACGACGCTCGCACAACTCCGCATGCAGACTGCGGACGGCGCCGCGGAAGCCCACGGCCGTCGCGAATGTAGGACGAGCGGCGCGTCCCGAAGCTCCGCGAGCAGCGCCGACGAGCACTCGAGGAGCTTGCGAAGCTCTGGAGAGGGTTCGGGTTTTCTCCTCGCCAGCAGATGGTCGATGGCTCGGTCGACAGGGTTGCATTTCGAGCGAGGAGGCGGAAAGGAGCAGAAATAGTAGGGGGGAATTTGTCGAAGCATGGGTGGAAAGGCTCAGAAATATTGGGAGCAAAATAAACAATAAAGTGGGACAGAAAATGCCGACCCCGATCTCGGCTTCGACTCGCGACGGTCGCCAGGTCGTTTCCGGTTTTCACCTCTCGTACTCATGACGTACTCGAATTTCCGCTTCCGCTCCGCCCACCACGTCGTCGTTCGTGCGTTTCTCTCTCTCTCTCTCCGTCTCTCTCTTAAGCACCCTCTCTCGGGGTCGTCCTCGGCATCCGGGAAATGACTCGATCCCCGTTGATGGCCTCGGTAACCTGCACCCAACATGGCGGACCCACCGCATCCGGTTCGGTTCGTCGGCGAGGGTGGCCCGAGAGCGACCTCTGCCTCTGTCTCTGCCCTCGTCCCGGTCTCTGCTGCGGTCCCGGTCTCGGTCCGGTCTCGCTGGCCGAAGCTCTCCGAACCCAAGCGAAAGCTCGGGCCGAGAGCTTTCGGCGAATCGCGCTCAGTTGTTCGAAGTCGAATCTTGTTGTTGTTGTAGTTATTGTTCTTGCTCGCTCGTTGCTCGCTCGCTGCTATTGTTGTTGCTATTCTTGGTGTTCTTCTTGTTGTTGGTGTTGTTCTTAATGTTGTTGTTGTTGTTGTTGTTCTTGTAGTAGTTTTTGTCCCTATCGTGGCTTTTGTTGTCGCTGTCGTTCTCGTTGTTTTTATTGCTGTACTTGTTGTTTTTGTTCTTGTTGTGTCGTTGTTATTTTTATTATCGTTTTTGTTGTCGATGTTATTGTCACTGTTGTTGTAGTTGTTGTAGTTGTAGTTGTTGTTGTTGTTGTTGTTGTTGTTGTTGTTGTTGTTGTAGCTGTTGCTATTATTGCTGTCGACGTTGTCGACGTTGTCATTGTTGTTGTCGCTGTCGTAGTTGCTGTTGTTGTTGCTATTAGTATTATTATTTTGTTGCTGTTCTTACAGTCCCTGCTGCACTGTTGTTGTTATTGTTGTTGTTGTTGTTGTTGTTTTGTAATTCTGTCGATGGCGAGTTCTTTGTTGTTCTGCTGCGTCGACGTCGTGTTCATGTTGAGAGTTGCGCGCTGTGAGCGAGCGAGCGAGCGAGCGTGCGGTCCGTCGCTCGGCGTTCGTTGCGAAGGGAGCCGGAGCCGGAGCCGAAGCCCAAGCGGGGCCGAAGCGGGAGCGGGAGCGGGCGCTGGGCTGTTGTTATGTTGCTCTCGCTGGCGAGCGTCGTGTGCAGAGAACGACGCATGTTCGTGTGAGTGCGCGCTCGCTGACTCGCTGGATGTGAGACTACGTGTGTGTGTGTGTGTGTGTGTGTGTGTGTGTGTGTGTGTGTGTGTTCGTTGTTTGCCCCGAGTCTCGTCGTCGCTCGTTCGTTGTCCGTTCGCTGTCCGTTCGTTCATTTGTTGTTTGTTCGTCGTGTTCGGCGGCGGGAACAACTTTGTTGCTTGCTCGAGGGACGCACGGCCGCCGCCGCTCGCAGGCTCGGGCCATCCAGCCAGCCAGCCAGCCAGCCAGCCATCAATCCGCACATCCCTGGAGGAGAACCGTGAGTTTGTTTCTCCTTCTTCTTCTTCTTCTCTGTGTTTGGCTTGCCTTTGCTTTTTTGTTTGCCTTTGCCTTTGCGTTTGCGTTTGCGTTTGCGTTTTCGTTTGTGCTCGCGGTCGCGGTCGCGTTCGCGTTGGTGCTGGAGCTGTGCGTGTGTTGGTGCGTGCGAGTTCCGTGTCCTGTGCCCGAGTCTCGAGCTCGGCTGCGTGCGCGGTCGGGCGCTCGGCTGGGCGGAATCCGCGAGTCGCGATCGCTTCGGAGCAGCAACTGTTGGTAGCGCTTGTTGTTGTTGTTCTTGTTGCTGGTGCTCGTTGGCGGTTTCTGTTGTTCGTCGCCGTCGTCGTCGTTGCGCTGTTTTTGTTGTTGTTGTTGTTGTTGTTGTTGTTGTTGTTGTTGTTGTTGCAGTGTTCGTGGTGCCAGCTTTCGCGAAACTTTTCGCGCTGCTTTCTCCGGACCGCGTCAAACTTTTCAAGTTTGAATCTCGCCGAGTTTTACATCATCTGCCTCCGCTTCTTCGTCTTCTTCCCCTTCATCTGCTCCTCGGCTTCGCCTTGCTCTTCCTCTTCTTCTTGCTGTGGTTCTTCTATTTGTTTGAGGCTCCCGCCCGATTGTGTACAGAGCGGAGCCTGAAAACGTCGAATCGTCGAAAACGAATCGCCGAAGAAATCGAAAAATAATATAACAAAAAATTTTCAAACGTGTAGATAACTAAATACAACAACAACAGAAACAACAGAAGCAACAACAGCAACAAGGAGATGATGATGAAGAAGAAGAAGAAGAAGACGACGACGACAACGACGAGCAACAACAACAACAACTACCAGCTATGACAATAACAAAGCGAGAGAGAAGCAGCAGCAGCAGCAGCACCAGCAGAAATGACAACAACAAAATCTATATACAACAATAACAACTGAGACAAAATCAACACCAACAGCAACAACAACAACAACAACAACAACAACGAGCAGCATGGCTGGGGCATAGGCAGAGGCAGCAGTAAAACCTACAAAAACAACAATAACAACTACAACAACAATAACAATGCCACAAACTACAGCAGCAGCAGCAACAAAAACCACAACAACAACAACGTAATACAAAAACAACAAATGGTGTATCTGATTTGAAGTGAATTGTGTTGTCGTCGTCGTTGTCGTCGTTATTGTTGTTGTTGTTATTGTAGTTGTCGTTGTCGTTGCCGTTGCCGTTGTCATCGTCGTCGCCGTCGACGTGTTTTTGTTGTTTTTATTATTGTTATTTTCTGGTGTTGTTCTTGTTGTTGTCGTTCTTATTATTGTTGGCGTTGTCATTGTCGTCGTCGATGTTGTTGTTGTCGTTGTTGTTGTTGTTGTGTGTCGTCAGTCGCAGATACAGCCAGCGAGCAACTTGAATTTTATGTTAATAGACGACGTCGGTGGCTGCGACGGCGACGGCGACGACGACGACGGCGGCGGCCGAGGCGGAGACGGAGGCCGAGATGACTGCGAATGAAACACATAAAAATATCTGATTCGCTCAGAGAACAAAACAACAACAACAACAACAACAACAACAAGAACAACAACGACAGAACGTACAACAATAAGAGCAGTATCAGAAGCGGCAACTACAACAACACCACCGATAATAATAATAACAATAAAAACAACAACAACAACAACAAATAGCAATAGCAATAACAAAAACAAAAGAAAAACAAGAAGAAGAAGAAGAATAACAATAACAACTGCCGCAGTCTCAGCCTCAGCTTCAGCCTCAGTCGCCGCCACAACCACCGCCGAGCCGGGGGCCGTCGACGCCGACAGCGGCAGAAACAACAGCAATAACAACGGCAACAGCAGCTTTGCGGGCTGGTGCTTCGGGGGGGTGCGAAGCAGGGCCGGTTGGGGTTCGGGGGTTCGGGGGGTGGTGGCCGAACGACACTGACAACAATAACAAGAACGACAGACAGACGACACTGTCGACAATCGACGAGCGGCCAACGAACGAGCGACCGACCGACATCGAGCGAGCGTGAGCGAGCGAGCGAGCGAGAGAGGGAACGAGCGAGCGAACGAACGAATGAACGAACGAACGAACGAACGAACGAACAATCGTGGCGCGGACGACGAGGAGTCGAAAGCAACACAACACGAGCGTCGCTTGTCATTTGTGAGTTGGTTGAGCTTTCGGCAGCACATGCCGAGAAGAACAAGCACCGGGCAGCGGTTCTAGTTCGCGCGCGCTTTGCGAAACAACAGAACCAGCAACAACTCAACAGCATAGAGACAACAACACCACCACCTAGTCGTCGTCGTCGTCGTCGTCGTCACCACCACCACCGCCGTCGTCGTCAGTGGCAGCAGCAGCGGCGGCGATATTGAAACGGACGCCCGCCCCGCCCCGCACCACCCGGAGCCGGCCGCGTTCGCCACACTCCGCACACCTCGTTCTGCTGAGCAAACAAAACAAACAACGGCTGTTGACGGCCGTGGAGGAGAGCGGCGAGTGCTGAATGGAGAGCGGCGAGTGAGGTGAGGTGGGAGGAGCGCTGAGAGGGGGGCGCCTCGCAGACAGGCGGGAGAACGACGAACCAACCGACGGACGGACGGACGGCCATTCGGTCTGACTGTCTTTCTGTCCGTCCGTCCGTCCGTCCGTCCGACTGCCGAACAAATAAAACACCGCAGCTCCATTGATTGTGTTGTTGTAATTGTTATTGTAGTAGTTGGTATTGTTATTGTTGTTGTTGTTGTTGTTGTTGTGCTGTTTGTGTTATTATTTTTCGTTTGGCTCTTGTTTTTGTTGGCATGATTTTTGTTGTCATTGCTGTTTTTGTTGTAGTCATTGTTGTTGTTTTGTTGGTATCGCTGTTTTTCTCGTTTTTGTTGTCGATCTTTGTTGTTGTTGTTGTTGTCATTATTATTATTGTCGAGTGTTGTTGTTGTAAATTTACTTTGGACTTCTTCCTCCGACAACTGCTGCGGTTGCTTTTGTGACTGCGGCGGTTTTTGTTGTAGTTGCTATTGTTGTTGTTGTTGCTGTTTTTGTTATTTTCCTTTGTTGTTGCTATTTTTATTATTATTATTATTATTATTATATTTATTTTTATTGTTCTTATTGTAGTTGCCATCGTAGCCAACTTTCGAACATAGTTGTTGTCGTTGTTGTGTTTTTGCTGGTCTCCGAACTAAACTCCCAACTACAACACTTGACGTCACAGGGGCAGCTCATCAGTAGCAGCAGAGACCGAGCAGCAGCGGAGCATCATCGGAATCAACAACAACAACGAGAACTGGAACGAGAACAACAACAACAACAGGAGGCTACTCGCAGGAGAGAGAAAATATAAAAATAACGCGAGAGCACAGCGGCAGCAATAACGGCAGAGGCAGAGGCAAGCAGAACAAATACAACAACAACAACAACAACAACTGGAACTTCCGCATTGTGCGCGCAATGACAACATCCGCGCCCACCGTCGCCGCCCCCGTCTCCACCGCCGCCGCCACCACCACCAACAGCAGCAGCAGCAGCAGCGTCAGTGCCAGCAGCGCCAACAACAACAATAACACAAGCCCCCACAACAGCAGCTCCGGCGGCGTCACCAGCACCACCGGCGGCGGAGTCGGCGGCACCAACGCGAGCGGCAGCGCTTCCGGCGCCTCGGCCGCCATGAGCAACGGGCTGCACGCGGCGCTGCCTGCCTCGCAGCACCTGCAGCATCCGCAGCATCAGCAGCTCCAGCACCCGGCGGTGATGGCGCAGCACCAGCACCCGACGCCGCAGCAGCACCCGACGCCGCAGCAGACGCGCGCCATGCAGTCGGACGAGGACTTCAACATCCGCTTCGTGAACCTCGTGCGGACGCACAAGTGTCTGTACGACAAGAAGGTGCCCGAGTACCGGAACCGCGACAACCAGGAGAAGGCCTGGTCGCTCATCTCCCAGGAGACCCGAGAGAGCGGTAAGCGAACAGTCAAGCAATCAGTCGGTTCACTCGAATCAAGTCAGCCAGGAATTCAGTTCAGTCGGTTTATCAGTCGGCCAAACTGTTAGTCAGTCAGTCACTCGGACTCGTTGGAGAAGATGGCCACACTATTCGCTCGTTGAGAGCGAAGATGGGCGCACTATGTGGGAGCGAAGTTGGGCGCACTGCTTGAGAGCGAAGTTGGGCGCTCTTTTTCTTGGGTGCGAAGTTGGAAATGGAGGGAAACGCAAGCTCAGCAAACGGCGACGGGGCAACAGCCAACAGCCAACAATAAAAACTACACAACTACACATTCCCAGTCGCACAGGCGATATACAACAAACAGCAACAAGAACAATAAGAACGACAAGAACAACAACAGGAACGACAACAACAAAATCCTTCATTTCAAAACTCAAAACAAAAAATAAAAAACAATAAGATAAAATTGAACGAACGAAATGTTCAATAAAACAACAACACAACAGTAATAACAACAATGGCGTTCTCGAGAATGACAACAACAACAACAAGAACAGAAACAACGACTACATCACCAATAGCAATAGCAAGGCAACGTCAGAAACAACAAAAAAAACAACAACAATAGCAATAGCAACAGCAACGGCAACGAGAAATTGTCTATAATCGTAAAATTCTTGTTAACAATTTCGCAGCGGGCGTCGCTGCCGAAATAACAACAACAACAACAACAGCAGCAGCAGCAATAACATCAAGCAGAATACGAAAACAACATCGCAGATTGAGAGTGAGAACGACAGGAAAGCGAAGAGAGAGAGTATACGAAAGGGAGAGAGAGTGAAGGAGAGAGAGAGCGACGAGTCAGTCGGTTACGTAGGCAATGCCGTTTGTTATTGTTGGTGTAATCATCGTGGTCGTCGTTCGCATTGTTGTTGTTGCCGACGTTGACGTATTTGTTGTTATGGTCCTAGTCGCAGTTGTTGTTGTCGTTCCTGTGTTGGTTGTTGTTGTGGCCCCTGTAGTAGTTGTTCGTTCTTATGGTCGTCGTCGCCACGCAGTTGTTGTTGGCATCGTCGTCGTCGTCGTCGTCGTCGTCGTGGAGAATGCGCGCGCTCTCGGCTCTCGTCGAAAGCTCCCGCCTCGTCCCCCTCTCTATGGCAATAACAATAGCAACAACAACAACACAGTTCTCGCCAAAGCAAACAAGCGAAGCTCGGCAAAGCTTCGTCGTCTTATCACGCCGAAAGCTCAGACCGCTCTTTACACGGGCCTCCCGAGGGAGAACGCGGCGGGTGCAGGGCGGGCCCAGCGAGCAGGTGGGGGCGGTGGGGGGGAAAGCGGGGTTGATACGAAGTGATAGTCGTGATAACGGCAGAATTCCTCGGCTTTGCTGCTTTTGTTGTTTCCATGACAGGCATGCAAGATGTTTTGGCAGCTTCGGCCGACCTCATTCGACCCCTCCATCCGTCCACCCCTCCGAGTGACTGATTGATTCCCCCTGAACCCCGCCATGCCTGTCCCTAATTGACCCCATTGTCGCGTTCGTTCCAGTGATCCACTGCAAGGAGCGCTGGCGCAACCTGCGAGCTTGCCTCTCGCGCTACATCAAGCAGCAGAGCGGGTCGGACCCCCAGCACAAGCCCTACTACCTGACCGAGCACATGGCCTTCCTGCTGCCCTTCCTCAAGTCGACGCGCAACTCGCTCGACGGCAGCAACTGCGCCAGCCTCGCCTCGCTCTTCCAGGTCCACCACCCACACCACCACCAACAGCACCACCAGCAGCAGCAGCAGCACCAGCACCCGCACCAGCACCCGCACCACCGGAACGCGGCCGCCATGCAGATGATCTCGCAGCCGCACCTGCACTTCAACGGCGAGCAGCTGGAGATGAAGCACTCGCTGTCGGACATCGAGGACGAGGAGACGATCGACGCGTTCGACCCGGCGGTGGCGGCCACCGTGCAGCAGATGAACAGCCGGCGCTCGCCGATGAGCGACACCGCCAGCGCCAACACCTTGCAGAACTTCATTCCCGACGTCCAGCTGGCCGAGCTGCGCACGCCCGACGGCAGCGCCGCCGAGATCACCTTCGTCACCGGCCAGCACAACGGCGTCGGCGGTGGCGGCCCCCACCACGGCCACCACAACCACGTCGGGGACAGCGGCGGGCGGCG
Organism: Coelopa pilipes; assembly: GCA_947389925.1. Classification (NCBI taxonomy): domain Eukaryota; kingdom Metazoa; phylum Arthropoda; class Insecta; order Diptera; family Coelopidae; genus Coelopa; species Coelopa pilipes. Next base: position 8,960,287 of record OX376696.1, read on the forward strand.
CCTGGGCGACGGCGCCCACGAGCCGAAGCGCATCAAGACGGAGCCGCTGGATGGCGCCGTCCACCACGGGCTGCACCCGATGTACGGCGCCGACAACACGGACATGGAGTTCTTCCGCAGCATCCTGCCCGACATCGCCGCCCTGACGCCGCAGCAGAAGCGCAAGTTCAAGATCGGCATCCTCGAGCTGATCGACGACGTGATCGACCGCTTCCCGGCCGAGGGCCACAACGGCATGGCCTCGTCGGCGGCGTCGCGGAGCTCGCGCCGCAACTCGGCGCGCGAGTGGCGAAAGTAGAAGCCCCGGACCCCTGTCCAGTTCCACCCTAGAATTAGGTCTGTGTGTTTAGGTCTAAGTCCCGGACTCGAGTCAAGTGAGTCGTTCGTGTAAATGTATGTTATGTGGTTTGTAACTTTATTCTTAATTAATGTCGTAGAAAATACAATGATTCAGTAATTATTAATTTCAAATTCCTCGAAAACTTTCCTCTTATTGCAACAATCGTGTGAAAATAAATGTAAACATTAGACCTAGTCGGACTATAGTCCACGATAAAGCAGTGCACGACGTCCTAAATGTAAGGCACAGCAGGACTTTTGTCGCAGTGACGTGTGTGTTCGCTTAGAGCTTGGCAGACGCAGTCTTTGTGTAGAATTTCTTGGAGGAGTCTTTGGCCATGTCGAGCAAGGTTTGGGCAGGCTGGAAGGGCGCACCATACAGGTCGGCGAAGGATCTCATTTTGTCAACCAACTTCGAGGCCGAGTATTGATCGACCCAGCGGAAGGGACCGCCGGTGAATGGAGGGAAGCCCAGGCCGAAGACGGCGCCCACATCGCCCTCCAAGGGGCTGTCGAGGATCTTCTCCTCGAGGCAAAGCACGGCCTCGTTCACGAAGCGCGACACCATGCGCAGCGTCATGTCCTCGGGGGTGTTGGCGCCCTTCGAGACCAGTCCGTAGCGCTGCTTGACGAGCGAGACGGCATCCAAGTTCACGGGACGGCTGCCTTTCGACTTGCCCTCGTAGATGAAGATGCCCTTGCCGGACTTGCGGCCCAGATAGCCGGCGTTGACCAAGTCCTGCATGACCGACAAGTTGCCGCCACTGAAGCGATCACCGAAGGACTGCCAATGGATTTGTGTTAATGGAAATTATAACTTAATATAGAGAGAAAACTCCAACCTTGGCGAGATCAACGGCGATGTGGGAGCCGACGTCGATGCCGACCTCGTCGGCAAGGGTGGCCGCACCAACCGGGAAGCCGAACTTCTTGGTCATCTTGTCCAACTCTTGGGGATCGACTCCCTCCTGCAAGAGTCTGCACACAACGGATTATTTTTGTGCACGAAAAGATATGAATTTGAATTTACCTGATGGCCTCCGACAACATGGTGGCGAGGATGCGAGTGGTGTAGAAACCGGGGCCGTCGCCGACGGTGATCACAACCTTGCCTTGCTTAAGGCCCACGGCCACAGCGGCGGCCGCCGTGTCCTTCGACGTGCCTGGGTGGGTGATGATTTCGAGCAGTTGCATCTTGTCCACGGGCGAGAAGTAGTGCATGCCGACCACCTTGTCCGGGCGCGAGCTGCCCGCAGCGATCTTGGTGATGGGGATGGCGCTGGTGTTGGTGGCAATGATGCAGTGCTCGGGCACCACGGCTTCCAGCTCCTTGATGACCTTGTGCTTAACCTTGATATCCTCGAATACAGCTTCGATAACAATGTCGGCGTTCTTGAAGTCGTCGTATTTCAGCGTGGGCAACAGGTTCGAAATGATTACATCGCGTTCGAGGGCATTGATGCGCTTGCGTTTCACCGCCGTATCGAGACCCTTCTGCACCTGACCGATGCCGCGACTCAGGCCGGCGTCGTTGGCGTCCTTCATCACCACCTTGTAGCCCTTGTCGACAGACACCTGGACGATGCCGGCGCCCATGAGGCCGGCGCCCAAGACGCCGACAGTCTTCACTTCTCGCTGGGGCTTGCCGAAGCGGTTCTTCTTGCACTGGGTCTGGCCGCGGAACAACCCGAACAGACCCTTCGATTCCGGGGTCATGGCGAGCTCGCCGAAAGCCTTCGCTTCGGCATCGTAGCCGGCAAGCGGACCTTGATCCACTCCAGTGCGAATTACTTCAAGGATCTAAGAAAATAGTCCGATAAGGAGGAATGGATTGTGTGCGATCGCCCAGTGCCGAAACCAACCTTCAGGGGTGCGGGGTAGAGTCCTCCAGTCATCTTCATCACCTGCTGACGAGCAGTGTCGAATATCTTGTTCTTCACGAAGCCGGTGTCCATCACCAGGGCTGTCAACTTGTTCACCAAGCCCTTCTTCTCGCGGTTTATCTGGGAACGTACGAAAATTACACAGTTTTGACAAGACAACACATGATCAACCGCCACTCACCCTGATCTTGCCGCTTGCAATGTCGTTGGCCACCTGGACGGCCACCTTCTCCAAGTGCTCGATTGTGTTGTCCTCCGCCGGAGCCAGGCCGGGGCCCAGCGGCGACACCAGCAGATCGACGAAACCCATCTTCTTGGCGCGGTCGGCCCGCACCTGCTTGCCGGTGAGCTCCATGTCCAGAGCCGCGGGCACAGACGTCAGCTTGGGCAGGCGCACGGTGCCGCCGCCGGCCGGCAGAATGCCCAGCATCACCTCCGGCAGACCCAGCTTGGTATGTTTCGCCGTGGTCGCGATGCGGTAGTGACAGGCCAGAGCCAGCTCCAGGCCGCCGCCCAGGCACACGCCGTTGATGGCGGCCACGATGGGCTTGCGGCTGTTCTCCATGAATTGGAACATGGCGTGGGCATCTCTCGAAATGGCGGACACCTCCTCGGCGGTCTGGCAGTTCTCCAGCATGGTGATGTCAGCGCCGGCGACGAAGCAGCCTGGCTTGGCCGAGATGAGCACCGCGGAGTTCACCTGGGAGTTGGACTCGAAGTCCCGCATCACTTGCTTGAACTCCGATGTGATCTCGTGGCCGAGCGAGTTCACCTTTGCCCCGGGGCTGTCCAGGGTGACGACGAGTACGCCGTCCACCACCTTGGTCGACAAGTGCTTGGTCGCGGAGGCTGCCATGGACATCATTCGAATGTTGAAAGCTGCAATGAAACCGAAAAAACAGAAACATAATTATAAAATCACTTGCCGGCCGTTCACGTCGACCAAAGTTCAAAGTCCATCCGACGGCCAGTCGGCCATCGTGCGATGCACCGTCCTTCGCAGAGGGCGCGGGTGGAGCGCGGGAGAGTCCGGCCGTTCCCAGTGGGGATCCGCCTCGCAGGCGGGAGCAACTCACCGCGGTGGCACTTGTTGTGGAGCAACTGGGACCGGGACAGTTGGCCGAACGCACTCAGGAGCCGTGAAGCCGACATTTTCTGCAGAGGGCACGAATCGCTTGAACGGAGATAATAAAGATAAGGTATTCGGCTCCCAACGCGGAATGATTTGTGGAATTGGGTCGTGTTTCGGTGCCTTTTGCCTGGAATCGACTGGTTATCGATCAATGTATTAAACTCGTAAAATTAAATGGACCGACGTACTTGTTGCACAAAACTGAACGACGAGAAAAGAGAAAACACGGCAGCCAGGCAGTGTTGCCAGCTCAACACTGGACACTACAGCAAACACTGAGAACTGTCAAGTTGCGATGTTAGTTGATAACATGGATGTTAAGTGAACAGAATGGTAAGAACTAAGAGAGTTCTTAACAGAAAATGTTAACTAAGTACTCCCTTCTGTAGTTTTCGCACAAACCGTTTCGAGCGATGTTTAGTGTAGCGGTTCGATGGGTTTGGAACTTGGATAAGTTCATAGAGAAATACTAATTTAGATTATGTCAAAGGAAGAGAGAAATTTTTCGGAAAATTCACATTGGCCTGCGAAATAAGAAACAAATATTTATCTTTTATTTGCATTTACTGTTGTGCAATTATTGTAGTTGTGTGACAAACTCGTTGCTCTTCTATTAAATCGGTGCCTTCGACTGAACCGGATCCAGAAAAATTTCAAATGTCAAAAGGTTTCAATAACTTCAATAACGAAGTTTTTGAGGCTTTTCGGAGACTAATTTTCAGGATTGATATTTAATATCCAATATTTTCCTTTTTAAATAATAAAAAAGAAGGCCTTATTCTTGCATCCTCCACGTCGAGGTTCTGCAGGAGGTCCTGTGGCGAAACATCCGACCCGCGTCGTGACATTTAAGGGTCCGAGGCCCAGTGTGTCAAATCGCACTCCAGAGTCCAGCTCAATGGACATCAAATGGAGGACTCTTTTGACGGAAGCCCGCTTGTTGGAAAACAATTGCGAATCCGACTCCGATTTTGACACCGGAGGATCATCAATTGTCGCCGCCGAGTGCCGAGCAAGGATAATAAAACCCTTGATTTGTGGACGAACGCAACGACAATCGAATGACGTGACGACCGACTCCAGCGACGTGGACATCGGCGGCCTTCGAGGACCCCGCAGCCGGTTGCGGTGGCGCAAATGAGGCGAACCGAATCGCGACAACAACAGCAGCAGCACGAGCGGCGAGGAGGATCAGAGGCGGGACAGAGAGGGCACAATCAACTCCGGGAGCTGTCACTCCCTCTCCCGTCCTCTGAGCCGGCCTCTCGGTGACGCAACGGATTCCAGGGGCCGGGCGACAGGCGTGTCAAAGCGTCAACAAAGGAGGTCAGCCGCACACACGCAGCCGGAATCAAAACACTCGAAGGACTCGACGATCACTCCACGTCACGCTCACTCCCTCCTCTCTCTCTCTCGCTCTCCCTCTTCCAACGAGCACGCCTCGCTGGGCCGGACCGCGTACGAGTTGGGCCGTGCCGAGCAGCACCGAGTCGGGCTGTGGCGAGTTGAGCCGAGCCGAGCCCGGCCCAGCCGACCCGAGCGGAGCCGATTCGACCACAAAGCGCCCGATGAACGATGCTAATCGATTTGTCCGAATTGGAAACAATAGCGACTCAAGTGGTTGACAACAACAACAGCAACGACGATGTCGACAACGAGACATCGCGTCGCTGCTCACTCAGGTATGACGACGGCCTGCTCCTGCTCCTGCTCCTGTTCCTGCTCCTGGGTCGGCGGCCCATCGGGGTCCTGCATGAGGGTGCTTCTTCCTCGAGGGTCGTCGTTTAGTTCCGCTGCGCTGGGCACCGCGGCCGCCGGTCGACGCCACCAAAAGCTGCCGCGGCCACTTTGGGGTCTAGTCGTGGTTTCCACGGCATCAACATCAGCTCGATCGAGCGATTGAACGAGCGGTCCAACGAGCGGTCGAACGAGCGATTGAACGAGTGGTCGAACGAGCGGTCGGTCGAGCGATTGAACGAGCGATCGAACGAGCGGTGGAACGAGCGATTGAACGAGCGGTCGAACGAGCGATTGAACGAGCGGTCGAACGAGCGGTGGAACGAGCGATTGAACGAGCGGTCGAACGAGCGATTGAACGAGCGGTCGGTCGAGCGATTGAACGAGCGGTCGGTCGAGCGATTGAACGAGCGGTGGAACGAGCGATTGAACGAGCGATTGAACGAGTGGTCGAACGAGCGGTCGAACGAGCGATTGAACGAGCGGTCGAACGAGCGGTCGGTCGAGCGGTGGAACGAGCGGTCGAACGAGCGGTGGAACGAGCGAATGAACGAGCGGTGGAACGAGCGATTGAACGAACGGTCGAACGAGCGGTCGGTCGAGCGATTGACCGAACGACAAACTGATCCGAAATTAATTCTGAACCACCCTGTGGCACCGCCGGAAGAGACGGCCTCGCGCCTCGTCGCGGGTCCCCCGGGTCCCATTTCGTAATTAATTCATCGCGGATTTGTGCAAATTAGCGCGACATCAACGATGAATTTGCGAATCCAGCGATTTGCACTCGGGCCCTGAAATTCGCATTTCAATTAGTTGCGAAAATCGGCGGCCAAAAAATCAAAAAAAAAAAAAAATAAAGTGAGCAGCCGAAGCCGGGTGGGTCTCGCGCGTATTGGGTTACGAGACCCAGATCCGGAGACCGAGCCTGGACCCTGAATCCGCATCCGCAGCCGAATTCGAACCCGAGTCGGCCAATTTGCATAATTCCGAGAGCGTCGCCCGGGACGCCGGCGCAGAGTCAGCGCAAACCTCGGCTTCCGCTCACAGCCACCAACACACACGCACTCGAGCACTCGCATCGACCTCGAGGACTCGTGTAATCCCGAGATTGCGCTCTAATGAAAACATTCGGGCCGCGGGCCTGGACAGGAAGCACACGCTTCCTTGATTTATGGCTGCCAAATTAACATAAATGGAATCAAAACACCGTGCGCCGGTCGCTTTGTTTATTTATTATTTGTAGCTCAGAAGCGCACACACCCAACACTCGGAAAGGGTCGTGAAAGGATCGGGTTGGCTCGGGTGTGGGTTTTGAGAGGATGATAATGTCCTTACACGCTGCTTACGCCGCGCCGCGCCACCCCTCCCCGACCCGGCCCTGGCCTCCGTGTAAATTACGTATGCAAATATTTACAAAGAGACAAAGTCAACGCTTTCTTTTCACTCGGTCTCTCCCACTCCACCGCTCGCTGCCTCACGTTCTCGCTGCCTCGCGCTCTCGCTGCCTCTCGTTCTCGCTGCCTTCGGCTGCCGATGCCTCGAGTTCCCGCTACCGTTCAGTCGCACTCGCTACTCGCCCATTCTTAATCGCTACCTCCCGTTCTCTCCACCTCCCATTGGCAGTGCCCACCTCTCAGTCCCGCCAGCTTCCTCTCCAGCTCCCTCTCTCTGCCTTCGCGCTCTCCAGCTTCGCCTGCCGCTGTTGCATTGCTGGCGAGTCCTTGCCGTAAAAGGACCGCACGCGCCCGGCAAAAGAGCAACCACAGCGCAGGACGCGGGGCTGGGAACCCGTTGCAACAACAACAACAACAATGGGTGACAACTTGGGCGTGGATGGGTGGTGCGGGGCGAGGCGGCGCGAGTCGATGCGGTTCGGTTCGGTTCGGTTCGGTCTGGTCTGGCGCGAGCCCTCAAGGGTTACGCGGCCCTCGACCCGCGACCCGCGACCCCCGGCCCCGACCCTCGACCCTCGACGCGCAAATAAGCGTTTAATGCCGTTTAGGATAATTCAATTTTAAAATTAATAATCGCCCCGTCCGAGCACCGCTTTAATCCCCTCCGATCCGAGCCGAGGCATTCGCATTAAAGCGACTGTCGAACCGACCAATAATTGGATTCATATGAAAAAAATATGGATATTTTCTAACACTTCAAACATCCGGCCCTCGACCCGAGGACCTCGTCCTTAACCCTTCACCGCGCTCGATGAAGGGCGGCAAATTTTTGGGCCCTTCCGGAGAAATCAAAGACTCGCTGGCTCAGTTGGCCGCATCGGACAGATGCGTGTGGTGTATTTCTCTTCTTCTTCTTGTGTGGGGGGGGACATGGGACAATTTGAGGGAGGGATCCGAGGACCCTTTTCGAGCTGGACAAACGAAAGTGGCAGAGTTGGGCTTAAAACACCGGCTGGGGCTGGAGGGACTCCGCGTCACTCGCTTCGCTCCTCCTCCTCCTCCTCCATCTCCAGTTCCACCATCTCCTCATCGTCGTCGGCGGTGGCGGCGGAGGCTGCGGAGGCTGCGGCAGAGGCGGCCAGGACCAGCTCCTCCTCCGAGTTGGAGTCGTTGCCGGACGTCAGCGTGATCTCGATCTCGATGACCGAGTTGTTGTGGTGGCCGTCGCCGCCGGCCTCCTCGTCGGCGCCCGTTTCGGCCTCGGCCTCGGCGTCGTCGCGCTCCACGGTCTGCGACCTCCGGATCTCGGCGATCGTGTTGTCCGAGGCGCTCTCGGCGCCCCCATCGGCCGCCACCTCCTCGTTCTCCTCGTGGTCCTCGATCTCCTCGTTGTCGTCGTCGTCGTCGTCGTCGTCGGACAGCGAGATGGCGTCGGCGGGCGCCGGGTCCACGAAGTCGACGACCTCGTCGGAGTCCGATTCGCCGGCCCCGTCCTCGAGCTCGTCCGACGTCTCGTCCGAGTTCTGCGAGTTCGGCTCCTCCACCTCCACGTCCACGTCCACGTCCAGGTCGGCGTTGACGTCGGCGCCCGCGTCCATGACGAGGGCGAGGAACTCGGCGTCCTGCACGCGATCGTCCTCGTCGTCGGCCTCCTGCTTGATCGGCTCGCCGCCGTTGGAGACGTCGGTGTCGTCCTGCAGCATCTGCCGGACCTCGGTGGCGATCGAGGTCTGCGAGTCCTCGCACTGCGTGTGGATCGACCGGCGGCCGGAGCCGGAGCCGGTGCCGATGCAGCGATCCTCGCGGTCCTCTCCAACCCCCCGATCCAGCCGATCCCCGGCTGGCACGAGCTGCGTCTGGCTCGAGGCCTGGCGGCGGTGGCGGCGTCGGCGGCGGGGGCGGTGGAGGCGCGGCCACTTGGCGAGGTTGTCGACGGCGCTGGAGATGCGGCTGTTCCAGGGCGCCGCCTGCGGCTGGCCGAAGTGGACGGCGCGGGCGAAGCCGTAGGGCTGGAGGCGCGACCGGTTCCGCATCAGCTCGACCAGGTCGACGTACCGGCGGCTCTTGCGGCCGAGCGGCGCCTGTTGTGGCTGCTGCTGCTGCTGCTGATGCTGTTGTCGCCTCATTTCGACCTTGTCTGGACTCACCAAATGCGGCCAAGCAGGACGATGGCGATGGCTCTGATGACTGTGTTGTTGTTGGTGACGGTGATCCTGATGAGGCCCAGGATTAGCGACGACGACGGTGTTGGTGTTGATGATGTGGATGATGTGGATGGTGCCGATGGTGTTGTTGTAGTGGCTGTTGGCGGTGTTGTTGGGTGGACCGTTGAGAATTTCAAATTTCTTTGATTGTTGCCAAAACGTTAATCGAGTAGAGAAAAATTTTGATGGAAGTGAAAAGCGAGGAGAATCGTTTCGTTTTATTCTGTTCTGTTCTGTTTCTGTCGTTGACAACACAAGCGACGCCCCCGACGTCCCCAGTTCGGGGTCCTCTCGGTCGGTGAAGAGAACAAAAATAACAAATAAAACCACCTGATCGACTGACTTCAAGCTAACATTCGCTTGCATTTATTATAAATTAGTAAACGAGTCCAATGGAACACTTACGACTAAAGACCACGACTGACTCTGACTGATCGGGGTCTGCTTAAGAACTACTCAATAGTGGGATAGTAATTATAATAATCATAATAATAATAATAATATAATGGTGGTGAGATGACGATTTGATTGCAAGTTCGATGATAAATCTGATAGTAAACTTAGCGACCAATTTAGTGATAGATTTAATAATAAGGACGATCGCGGGCCGCGGCTTCCTCGACTTGACTAGACTAGAACAACGCACGAGTGGGTTTTTAAGGCCGGTGGAGGGGGTGAGGGGTGAGGGTTTTTGGTGAAGTGCTCGGTCGACTATTTACAGGCGCGCCTCACCACGGCGGCTCGGCGCTATTAAAAGACCCCCGTGGCGGCGATCGGCATGTGCGCCGCGTCCAGGTGGTGGTGGTAGAGCTGCGTCGTGTCCTGGATCTGGATGTTCCAGGCCCCGTTGTCGCCGCCCGAGTTGCTGTAGTAGAAGTCGGGACTCGAGCTGCCCGAGGTCAGCGCGGGCTGCTCCTGGTAATGGCTGAGTTGGTGGAGCTGGAGGTGGTGTTGGTTCTGCTGTTGGTGCTGCTGGTGGAGGGCGGCCTCGTCGTAGGCGCCCAGGCCGCTGCTGCTGCTGCCGTGGTAGGCGCCGTCGCTGTAGCCGCTCGCCGTCGTCAGCTCGGGCAGGTGGGTGGCGGCCGCCTCGAACACCGAGTTGTACAAGTCGGCGGTGGAGGACGAGCCGTAGAAGGAGGCCTGCTGGAGGTCCGTCTGTTGCTGCTGCTGCTGCTGCAGTGCGCTGGGGGCGCCGTCGAAGCCCGCGTTGAGGAAGCTGGGGAAGTAGTAGTCGTCGGAGTTGTAGCCGGAGCTGCTGGTGAGGCTCGAGGTGTCGTCGCAGCTCTCGTACATCCACTTCTGGGGCCCGCCCAGCTCCGTCGCGGTCGCAGCGGCGGCGGCGGCGGCGGGGCCGGGACTGAGGAAGGTCGGCGCGCTGTCCTGGCCGTAGGCGGCGCTGCCGGGCGACGACGACTCCTGGGCCCCCCCTGGGCAGTAGTAGTTGGCAGTAGGCGACAGCTCGTAGTTGTTGTTGTTGTAGGCGTGGTGTTCGAGCGGCATCAGCGCAGGGTCCGCGCCGCCGTAGCCCATGGCCTGGCCAGGCGCCTGCTGGAAGCCGGCTCCGAAGTTGTCCTGCGGCCAGTTGGGGGCGTAGCTGGGGTCTGGGTAGACGCCCAGCCCGGCCAGCAGCGTCGACGTCGGCGCCGGCGTCGCGTCGGGCAGCGCGTTCGCCTGCAGCTCGTTGAGGGCGCTGCGCTTCCTCTTCGCGTACGGCTCCGTCGTCGTCGTCGTCGTCGTCGTCGTCGACGTCGCCTGCCGCTTGCCCGTTGGCCGCTGCAGGCTGCAGAGCTTCGTGTTGAGGGCGGCGTCGCGGGCCAGCATCACGGCCAGGCCGCGGACGCGTCGCCCGCCGGCGAGCAGGCGCCGGGCCTCGCCGGAGCCCTTGGCCTCGGGCCGCGGGTGGTCGTGGGTGCCCTTGGCCTGGAAGAAGATCGCGTTGCCGGCCCGCCGCCAGAAGTGGGTCACCGGGTAGCCGCAGTGGCCGCGGCAGGCCTGGATCTCGAGGCGTCCGGTGCAGTTTCTGCAAGAACAGGGGATCCCACATTAGTCTCGGTCGGTCAGGGTTGGGATTGGGGGCATCGGGTGGGAATTGAGGGATTCGGAGTTGGGGACCGGGGTTTCTGGGGGGAAAGGAAGGGTTCTCGATTGGATTCTGGGCTGGAAATCGACGATTCTGGATTGGAAAGGGAGAGTCAATGATTGGAACCGGACTTCCATGCGCTGGAAATTTGCGATTCTCGGTTGGAAATGAAGGAGTCGGTGTTGGAAACGAAGGTGCTCGGTTATCGGATCTCGGATCTCGGTTGGAAATGAAGACTTCAGTCTCGGGAATGAAGGAGTTGGGTTGGAAATGGGGAATTTTCGAGGGAGTTTCTCGAAGGAATTGAAACCCACCTATTCGGGCACTGCTTGCCCTGCTGCTTGCGGCGCGCCTTGTCGCAGATCGCCGGCCGCAGGTGGACGCTGTCGCCGTTGGGCAGCTTGCAGCGGGCCGAGCAGAGGAGGACGCCGAGGCAGCTCTTCTTCAGGATGTTCACGTTGTGGTTGTTCGTGTTGCGCATCGCCCAGCCGGAGGCGTGCTTCTTGGCGTCCTCGTCGCTGGAGGCGTAGACCAGCCGGCAGTGGCCGTTCGCCCAGTCGGAGAAGTCGTCGAACTGGGCGACCGCCGGCACGACGGCGTCGTTGATGTCCCAGTCGATCTGGACGCGCGACTTCGTCTCGGGCGGGCTGGACGCGCCCACGGGCACGGTGAGGGCGGTGTTGATGACCATTGTTTGTGCTTCCCGTTAGAATCGCGCACTTTCAGTTCTTCTCGATCGGACTTGGCTTCTTGCTTAGTTCTTCGGTTTATTTCACTTTGTATTTGTTTCTCTTTTATTTCTCGAAATCTCTGTCCACTCGCGTTTCACTGGCGCTGGCTCGGCAGCAATCGGAATGGGAATCGTTGGAGTCGGGTCCGGGTCTCTGTTCGGGCTCGAGCACGTCCGTTCACAACGACTGCGCAATGTTGACTGACTTCGCTGCCGCCGTCGTGCGGCCAGGTTTCCTCGTTCGCCGTCGTTCGTCGTTCACCGCTGCCGACGAGTCCGACTGCAGTGCTCGGGGGTTGCTTCGCGCTTCCAGCGCATCGATCCCGACTGGAAGCCACGCACACACACGAACACGAACCCGCACTCGACTCCCGTCGGCCTGTTGTTCGTGAGCTCGGCCTGGCTCTCGATTGGTCGGACTCGGCGCTTATCCGGCGAAGAAGAGACCACGGCGGCGGCCGCTTATCCGGGCATGCGTTTGCGATCTGCAGGGCGACGGGCAGAGGGCGCACGTTGTTGTTGTCGTGGTTGTCGTTGCTGGTGCCCGACGTCGGCGTCGTTGTCGATGCACAACAGGCTGCGCTGTTTAGATAAATATTTGGCCACGTACATACATAACTAATTATGTATCGCAATGTCGCTGAGCGCCGTCCGTCCGTCCGCCCGTCCCCCACCTCCGTCTCCGGCGCTCCCGGGCCCGTTCGCCCCATCCCAGCGCGGCGCTCGGTGGCCTTTGATTGGATGTGTGCCAAAGCGGCGGCGGCGGCGGCGGCGGCGGCGAGCACGAGTGGCTTCCAGCGGGAAGCGACGCACCTGGCGTCGCCCCAGGCGCCCCCGATCGATGGCGGCTGGAGCGAGGGCGAGGGCGAGGGTCCACAAGGAGGGCCCACGTTCGGGTCCTTTAAAGGGCCGGCCACCGAAAGGGATGCTTTAAGAATCGTTTGTTTGCCCTTTTTCGTTGCGTTTGCTCTCCATTTGTTTGTTTCTCGAGGGTCCTCGGTTGTCCTCGGGCCGGGCGGGACCGAGCGGGGATCGCAATCATCGCGAATGGTTTCGGGCTTCTTCGCAGAAATTCAAATTCGCTCGATTTCGGTCGATTTCGAAGAAGCAGCGAAAATGGAAGCGAAACCCGAACCCAGGACCCTTCGATCGCTCCCGTCGAAGTCGCCGGAACTCGGTCGCCTCCCGTGGGTCCGAGGGAAGCGCTTTAAAGTCACCGATTTCCGGCAGCGGAGAGCAAGAAAACCTGACTTCCGACAATGCGCCCAGTCCTCGAGGACGCCGCCTCCCATCCTGGAGTTAATTGCTCCGAGCCGAGGTTCTCACGCGAGCCCGTCTTCGGTCGATCAGATAACTCGATCGCTCTCTAATAGTATGCAATTTGCACGGAGTCCGGACCCGGAGCCACCCCGAATCCTCGACATCGCCGAGGCCACGACACCTCGAGTCCCGCTCCCCGTTGCGGCCTCGCACCCCGTTCGCCGCGTTTTCGCACCACCCAAAGGTGTTAAACACGACGCCAGATCGCCATCTCCATCTTTATCTTCATCTTCATCTACGTCTACGTTGAATTCTGGGTCTTCAGCGCCACGGCGACGGCGACGTCGTTATCGGCGTCCTCATCGTCGTCGTCGCCTCGTTTCGGGTCTGGGACTCGCTCTTGGGCTCGTTCGGCTTCTCGTTCAGCTTCACGTTCGGCTTCTCGTTCGGCTTCTCGTTCAACTGTACGTTCGGCCTCTCGTTCTGCATCTCGTTCGGCTTCTCGTTCGGCATCTCGTTCAACTTCTCATTCAGCTTCTCGTTTGTCTTCTCGCTTGGGCTCCCTTTCGGCCTCTCGTTCGGCTTCTCGTTCAACTTCTCATTCAGCTTCTCGTTTGTCTTCTCGCTTGGGCTCCCTTTCGGCCTCTCGTTCGGCTTCTCGTTCGGCATCTCGTTCAACTGTACGTTCGGCCTCTCGTTCTGCATCTCGTTCGGCTTCTCGTTCGGCATCTCGTTCAACTTTACGTTCGGCTTCTTGTTTAGCATCTCGTTTAACTTCTCATTCAGCTTCTCGTTTGTCTTCTCGCTTGGGCTCCCTTTCGGCCTCTCGTTCAGCATCTCGTTCAGCTTCTCGTTCGGCATCTCGTTCGGCTTCTCGTTCGACCTCTCGGTCGGCCCCTCGCTCAGCTTCTCGTGCACGCCCGTGGTCTCGCACCAGGTCTCGTTCTCGCTTTTGGTCTCGCTCTGGGCCCTGGTTTTGTGCCTGGTCTACGTCTGGGTCTGCGTCTGGGTCTCCGACAGCCTCCGTCCTCTCCTCTTGCTCTTGGTCTCCCTCCCGATTCCGTGGCGAACGAACCTCGACCCGGTCGCTTCACGATCTCGTTCCGATCTCGCCTCGGTCTCACCCGATCTTCTCCCGATCCCCTCCCGTTCGCGCCCCGACCTCGTCTCGTTCTCGCCTCGATATCGTCCCGATCTCCGGATCTCCGTAACGGGCCGGCGACGACGAAACGCGACGGCGACGACGCTCGGAGCCAAGGCATTCCAGCGCAGTCATCGGCCGGCCGAGGGAAACCCCTTCCTGGGTTTCGTGGCGGAAGCCGGGCGGCGATCAGATAAGGACGAAGTCGGCGGGAAAAGCGGCCGACGGGGAGGGAGGAGGAGGGGCGGAAGGAATCGGGGAGGAATCGGCAGCGACTCGGGGAAAGACGGAGGGACTCGAGGTGCGAAGAAATGACTCGAGGACGAAATGACTCGCGGACGGTCTCGAGGAGTCCGTTGCCTGCCGCGGCGAGATCCTTCGGCTCGGCCGGCGATAACGACGTGATGAAGGGTTCGGGAGTCCCCGGGACGTCGACGAAACAAAGAGTCGGCTCGGCAGCCTTTCAGGGGCGTGGCGCGGCGCCTCCTCGCACCTGAAGCAGGCGACGAGGCCGGGTCTGCGAAAGGGTCTGGATTCGCACCCTCCACGGCTTCCGCAGTCAGTTCGCTTGACGGACGGCCTTCCTTCGTCCTTGCCTCCCTCCCCTCCCCCTCCGGCATCCCTCTCGCTGGCAGGAACAAACGACGGGCGATGGGCGACGGGCGATGGACGAAGGATCGGCGGGGTGACGAGAGACAAACAAATATTCGGCCGCTTGACATTAATGACGTCATAAATTGACGAGTCGCTGTCGAGAGAATCGCGCCGAGCCGATGGCGCCCGAGGGAGCCCGAGCGGTGGGCGCCGCCCTTCCCAACGGTTTGCGGTCGTAAATTTCGCGGACGTCTTTGTCTGCGACCCGTCGGCGCTAATTGTCGACGGATCGAATCCTTTCGAGCCGTTGTGGGAACAAAACGCCGTCACTTCGCAATCACAGCACCGGGGCCGAGGCTTCGCCGGAGGATGGCGCTGGAGAGCGAGGCCAGGATGTCCCGTGGCGAGGATGGCGACGGCCAACGACGGGTCCTGCAGACGCTTCTCCGCTCACCGCAAGCGCAATCAAATGCTCTTCTCTCCTAATTAGCCCGGATCTCGTCGAGGCCGCGGCGATGGCGTCGCGCATTTTCACGCAATTAAAACCGCATTCACCGCGATGACGACGATCGCCGCCGGGCCGCCGGGCGCGATGGAAGGCGCCGATAAGCGGCCGATAAGTCATCAAAGTCGTCCTGGCAATTGTCCGGAATCGCGTTACAACGAATTCTGACAGGACTCCCGGAGCCCAATCGAAGCCCAGAGATAAGGAAATTGGGAGAGAGCGTGGAGTGGAGGGGGAGCGAATGGAAGTCATGAGGGGGAGCGAGAGAGAGAGAGAGACGGTTAACGAGTCCGTGCTAGCGAGTCGGCCTGAGCGAGTGAGTGCGAGCGAGCCGGCGGAGCGATTGTGAGCGCTTGTGAGCGAGTGCGAGCGAGAGGGATGGCTGTGGAAGTGGAAGTTTTCCCAATAATTTCCCATTGTTTCGTGGCCTCTGATAAATGGGCCCAGCGACTGCGCTGCGATCCAGCCGAAGTGATAACGACGAGTTCACACTGTGACTCAGGGGCCTCGGCTCGGCTCGGCTCGGCCACGGCCTCAGACAATGGACGTGTGGTAGTAATCGCAGTGGTCGTTGTCGTTGTTGTTGTTGTTGTGGTTGTTATTGCAATAGTTATGACTAGTTCCCAAATGGGCCCAGAGCCGCACGAACCCCGCTCCCCGCGGCGACCGATCGCCGGCGATCCTCGAGACCCGATAAAACGTGAAAACACAAAACTAATGAAAACGTTAAATGAAATGAAAATCAATTGTGTTCCGTTCTCGGCGGCCCCGGCCCCGACCTCGGTCTCGTTCTCGTTCTGGTCGTGGCTGGTGATGTTTGGACAGTTATGACAGGGACGGGAATCGGCCCGGGCCGCGGGACGCCGGACGCGGGACGCAGGACGAAGGACGCCGTGGGCGAAGGGATTCCTCGGTCGGCCTCCAACAAGTGGACGGCGAGAGGATTAACAAAATGTCTACGAGCGATTCCCTCATTGTCCTGCTGCGGTCATTGTTGCCGGCGAGTGACGGTGTGGTGCTGGCCTCAATGGCCAAGTGCTTAAGCCGGGAGCCCCGCTTTGACCACAGGAATGGGATTAGTGCAGCAGTAGAAGAGCAGAAAAATGAAAACAAATAAAAACGGCGACGTTTTCGGAAATTCTCACACTTTTGCATAACGATTATGCCCGAGTTTTCTGCTCGTCCCGCGTCTCCCACGGATTAAATTTCGATTCCGAGACCGAGCCCGAGCCCGAGCCGAGACTGTGAGTCTGTGTTTTGTCTGTGGCCATAGGGCTGGGTTGTGTGTGTGAGTGCGAGCGACGCTGCTCCCACCATCCGGACTCGGGAGACCCCTTTTCGCATGGGCCGCAGCGACTGGAACGGCGAAAATGCGGGCTCGCTCGCTCACTCGCTCTCGGGCTCCGCTCGGTTTTCCCAAGCCGAACCGAAGCCGAACCGACTGATCGACGCTCGACGCTCGACGCCGCCCGCGGTTGAGCGAGCGGCAGCCGAGCTCGCTTCCAGTCTCCCTCCCTCTCGGCCTCCGCCTCCTCCGCGTGCGAACCCATTTGAAGTTTAATTGAAAAATATTGCATTGCGAGCGCAAGGATTGAGCGTGGCCTGGAAGCTGGTGTCCTCTAGTTTTGCTAGTGACACTGTTGTTGTTGTTCCTACTGGTGTCGAACCGACCCGACCCGACCCGAGCCGACCCGAGCCGATCCGCTTCGGTCTGGTCCGGTCCGATCCTCCGCCCGCAGAATTTTTCGCTCTCGCGGCCGAGAATTTCTCAGCGTCGTTGAGATTTAAATTGATTTCCTTATTAATGAACTTCCCTCTTATCCATTAAATTAAAATCATTATTATCGCTTTTCCTTTGTTGGTGTTGATATTGATGTCGATGTTCAAGTCGTTGTTGTTGTTGTTGCTGTTGTTGTTGTTGCTTCGGTAGTTTTTGTGTTTTTCGTTACATAAATTGATTGATTTAAGCAGAAGGCGACGTCAAGCGTGCGATAATTAAATGCAGGGTGTTGACACTGACGATGAGACCAGGACCAGGATCTGGCTCTGGATCCGAATCCGAATCCGAGCCGACTCCCAGGGTTTGGAACCCTCACCATTTCCTCCCGCAGTTGTTGTTGTGGTCGCTGTTAAATTAATTTATACTTTTATACTTCGTTATTGTCAATAAAACCGCTGCTTCGAAGTCTCAAAAATGAAGGAAACAAAAGAGAGAGGGAGAGCAGAAATTTTGATTTTCGTCAAAATTGCAAAAGTGAAATAAATTTCATTTAAAAAATGTTTTCGAAATTTCCAAATGAAACATGGTAAAAACTAGCAATAATATTTGAGAAATCTTACAATTCAATAAATTTTAATATTATGTACATTTTGACACATTTTTGAAATGTCAAACCTTCGAAAAAATCTTAACATACTAGCAATTTGAATAGTCCAAATTTTGATGAATTTGCAAAGACAAAAATATTGTTTCGTATATGTGAGGCATTGCAAAAAAAATTCCTTTTTTCTGACAAAATGAAAAAATGCTTTTTATTGATACAAACTTGAATACGGAATTAAAATCAAGGCCTGGCCTCCCGCCACCCACTTCAGAGGCCGGCCGCCGGTCCTCGAGCGAGCATCCAGAGCTCATAACGCGCGGCCACCCACTGGGTGTGGCCGCAACGCAGCCGCGGGCCACCGACTGCAGGATCGGCCAGGGTCAACCAGCAAGGGCGACCACATCGGGTCGTTCATCGGCGAGTCGACTGGAAACTCATCGGTCGTCCTCAGATCTCGCTGCTGATCCGACCTCGGCCTGCCCGCGTGGCCTCCCCTCGGCCGGCGGCTGCGCGGATGAAAATTGCGACAATCTGCGCCCTGCCATCGCGCCGAACCCGCCGCCGCACCCCTGCGCCGACCCCACTCGAGGGCCCTCGTCGGAAGCCCGCTGTTGCGCCCCTGGTGCTTGAGAGTGTAGCGAGTCGCCGAGTGGCCACTTGACGGACATCCAGCGGCAGAAGAGAAGCGAAACTCACGCACACTCACTCACACACACACACACTCACACGGCCAGCTCCTTCGGGTCGCCTCGTTGCACCGCCCGACGACCGCGTCGCTGCCTCTCGAGAGTCCATCGTCGCCGCTCATCGTCGTCGTCGTCGGCGACGTCGGCGTCGTTCGCGCCGAAGGGGTTCGGCGCGGCTCGGTTCGGGTCCCGAGCGGCTCTCGACACTTCGGAGACAGATTTCCATTGTTCGCCCGAGAGTTTCTCACGCATCGCTGCCCTGCCCCGGCCGCTCGACCGCCGTCCGCGCGTCTCGCTCCCGCTCTCGCCTCGGCCGGGCCAGGTTGGACGGGCCGAGCATTTAAATATGTAATAATCGTAATAAAAATAAAAATAACAAGTTCGATGCGATTCCCAACTGAAGCAATTGTTCGGTGGTGGTCGCGATATTGTTGTTGTTGTTATCGACCTTGTGGTTGTTGTGGGTCTGGCAGTTGTTGTTATTTTTGTGGTTGTTTTCCGGACCAATTGTTGTTGTTCTTGCGTTGTTCCTCGAAGCCACCGCGCATTGGGCGGCGACCTGGGAACGTCTTGAGCTTGGTCCTGGTCTTCATTAAACGCGACCCAGGCGAGTATCAAGTGATCCTTCGGGGTATCGATCAGCAGCGCGGCCGGCGACGTCGACGTCGTCGTCGTCATCGGCAGCGTCGTCGTGGTCGTCATCGATGCCGTCTTCGCTTCGCCTTCGTCGTCGTCGTCGTTGTCGATGTCGTCGTCGTCTTCGCCCTCGTCATCGGCATCGCCTTCGTCCCCATCCGCGTCTTCGCTTCGAGTTCGCTCTCGTCGTCTCAGTCGCCCTCGCCTTCTTCCTCTTCCTCTTCGTCTCCGCCGTCGTCGTCCGGGCGGTCGCCGCGTCGCCGGTGCCGCCGACATCCGAGCCCTGGCTTTGTTTGCGGCCTCCGCCTCGAGGAGTTTAACGAGCGAACAATGGAAGGTCCTTGCGGTCCTCGATGCGATTCTCGAACGCCATCCTTCGCCATCCTTGGGCCATTAATGCAAATACAATGAGCACACGACCGACCCCTGAAGGATCTGCAACAGCAACAACGACCAACGATGATTGTAATGTCGTCCGTCCGTCCGTCCGTCTGTCGTCCATTGAGATGTCTTCAGACATATTGTTGCCAAGTATTTGGGATATTCTCGAATGGGTTTCGAATTTTCCCTGGAGGATAGATTACACCATTTACATTGGAATTTCCTCCGGCAATCGACGACCGCCGATAAAGGTTCGGGAGAGGAGGAGCGAGGAAGGAGGACAGCGGACAGCGGACGGGGGCTGGGGACGAGGGGCGGAGGGCGATCGTATGCAAATGACGCCCCATGGCGCGGCCTCTAATCTTTGCGCAATCGCCGGGAGCGAGGCCCAGGCCCAGGCCCAGGACGAGAGGCAGAGCTCGAGGGTCCCCGACCGAGGTCGAGGGACAGAGGCCGAGACCGACGAGAGACCGAGCGAGAGACCGAGCGAGAGACCGAGAGCGCGGTCGCGGTCGCGGTCGCGAGACAGAGACCGCAATCGAAACCGATGCAAATCCAGGGACCGATGCCAGTCGAGAGGCCTCGCAGATCCCGGCCCTCGTACTGGGCTATCGCTTTGATTGATGGGGCGGTTTTTGTCCCCGTCCCGTCCCTCGAGCCCGCTCACGACAATCGCCGCTCGGTTCCTCCCCCCGAGCCGAACAATGGCGTCTTGAGATGGCGAGAGGGCCGACAGACCAGACCAGACCAGACCAGACCAGATCGATGGTGGTCACTTCAAATTGGCAATGTAAATATTTCGAATGGATGTTGAATCGAGTGCCGATCGAATTGAGAAACGAGAATCGATCGCAGCTGCCGCCTTCGAGGAAACCAATTGAGGGCGATTTTGAGGCGTCCGTTCATGGAGGGGACTTCGGATTTCGCTCTGGATTTGCTTACAAATCGGGCTTTGGTTTTGACTCTTGGTTGGATTTTGATCTGACTCCGAATCGGGATCTGCCAGGATCTGACTGTGGATCTGGATTTGACTCAGGATCTGCGTCTGACATCGATGTGCGCCGAGATCAGTCGGATCCGACTCTGGATCTGTCTTTCCATCTGACTATCGGTTTGACTTTTTATCTGACTCCGAATCTGACTCCAGATCTGATTCTGGCTCTCACTTTCAATATGACGTTCGCTAAGATTTTCGATATGACTTTGGACCTGCCTCCGGACCTACCTCCGGATCTGTCAATGGATCGGTCCTGGATCTGCTTCTGGATCCATCTCTGGATCTGCTTCTGGGTCCATCTCTGTATCTGACTTTCGTTCTGACTCTCGATATGACATTCGATCTGAATTTTGATAGAATTTTGATCAGACTTCCGCTTTGACTTTTGATCTGACTCTCGATCTGCCCCGAATCTGCTCCTGGATTTGCTTCTGGATTTGCCTCCGGATTTGACTTTCCATCTGACTTTCGATCTGACTTCCGGTCTGACTTTGATCTGCCTTTGGATCTGACTCTAGATCTGACTTTCAATATTACTTTCTATCTGACTTTCCATATGACTTTCAATATGACTTTCAATATGACTTTCGTTCTAACTCCGGATTTGACTCTGGATCCGACTCTGGATCCGACCCTGGATCAGACTTCCGATATGATTTTCGACACGACTTTGGACCTGCCTGCGGACCCACCTCCGGATCTGTCACTGGATCTGCCTCTGGGCCTGCCTCCGAATCTGGCTCTCGATCTGCCTCCAGGTCCCACTCCGGATCTGCCGCCGGCCCTCGAAAGGTTGCCTGGATTGCCGGGCTTCCCAACTCGGGCCCTTAATTGAAATTAATTGTGGAAGTTCGCTTCCAGCTCGCATCGCCGCGCATCCGCCGATCGGTCGCTCGCTCGCTCGCCTTTATTTTCCTATTAACAGCAAAATTAATAATCGAGCCGAGTGCGCACCAAGTGTGAGTGTGTGAGCGATTGTGTGTCGAGTCTGTGTGTGTGTGTGTATTTGTTCGTGTTAATAGCTCAATGCGCACCCTCGAACGACGACGACGTTGATGATGTTGATGATGTTTTCCCCATGTCATCCACGCCGATCGCCCAGGAGTTTCTCCTAGGCCGAGATGGTTGGATGCAAATCGAATGGACGGCACGAAGGCACGAGGTTAATGCACCCTCGGAAATTCGGGGGACCCCGTGTCTGAGTGTGGCGAAGTCACAACTTTCAATTAGAGCCAATTGAAAGCTATATGCTTATTAATATTTCCATCCGACCGATCTGCATTCTTCCTATGCATCCAAGTGAATACAATTTCGGCTCAGGCGGAGAGGGAGGGCCGGAGAGGAGGAGGGAGTAGGGAAGGGGGACGAGGGACGAGGGAGAGAGAGCAGTTCGATAGATGGATAGGCGAGGATCCAATTTAACTGGGGTGAAATCGGTTTTAATTGACACGAAAACAGAAAAGCGAGAACCAACAACCGGGTTCCGAGAATCGAAAATCGAGAACCGCCAACCAGGAACCGAAAATTGAGTGCCGAAAATCGAGAATCGAGAACTGAGACATTGAGGTTCGAGAACCAAAGACAGAGAACAGAGGATCAAAAACCAAGCTCCGAAAACAGACAACCGAGAACCAAAAGACAGAAAACCTGAGGCCGAGAATCGAAAATCGCGAACGAGGAATCGAGAATCGGAAAGCTAAAACCGAGAGGCCGAGAATCGCGAACCGAAACCCGAACACCGTGAATTGAACAACTGAACACCAGGAACCGAGAAGCAAAAGTCCGGCTTCATTCGATCCTGCGCCGCTTCGTCACACGCAATAAAAGTCAATTAGTGGGCTTCGGGAGAGTTAAAAAAACAAGAAAACAGGAGGCCGAAAAAGGCGCCTCATCCGGATCCGTTTCCACGCGGCGCGAGGCTTAATTGCAGCCGAGGACCGGAGCCCAATCAAACGCTATTAACGGCACTTAAGGACTTCAATCGGGCGCTGGGCCCAAGGACAAAGACGAGGCCGACGACGGCGCATCGCCCTGTCTCAGTCGGCCGTGACATGGGTGCGGATGCGCGGTGAAGCGCGAACTTTGCCGCGAACAAAGGACTTTAAAGTCATTTTTTAAATTTCGAAAATTCGCACCGCGCCGACGTTGCCAAAAAGGGACGGACGCGTGGCGAATCGGCGAGGTGGAAGCGAGGGGAAAGGGAGTCGGAGGACGGGAATTCAAGGGAGGCGACTCGAGGCCGAGGGAAGGCAGAGCGAGGATTCCCTCCCTCGAGCCGTGGCTAATGGCGAACGCATGTTTACACGAGTGTCGACATTTCCGGCTCAGGGTCCTGATCATCGTCCTCTGCCTCATCCCGCTCCCGGTCCCGCCTGGTCCTCGGCTTCACGCCCATTTCACGCATTTTATCATTTTTTACGACTCTGCGAATTGAGGAATTCAATATTTGCCAACAACAACAGCCGTCGTTGTCGTCGTCGATAGAATGGAACCGATCGAGCGGCGACTTCGGGCCCTCCCAGGCGATCCGGCGGCACGCGATCCGGCCGGAAGATCCCAAGAATCGATTTTAAAAAATCCCATTTCAATTTCAGCGACTCCCAACGACGACGGCTTCCGGTTGAGCCAGCGGCAGTGGAGGAGCCGTGGAAATTACGAACAGTAGCAGGCGAAGCTCGGAGTCCAGGCCGGGCCGACTCGACCCAGGGACGACGTCCGCAAAACGCCTCGTTCATCCTTCCGGAATGCGGGCCGTCGGTCTCGCAGATATTCGAGGCAGCCCTGCCTTAACCCTTGGCCTCCCGGCGGCGGCGGAGTCGGCGATTAGGAGAGACTGGGTATCGGATAACGGGGCGACGGCGACAACGGCCTAATCTAATCGCAGATGTCGGCCGCCTTGATAAGGCCCAATCGTCAGCGTCTGCGCCAACGTCGCCGTCGCCGTCGTGGTTGTTGAGTAACTCGAGAGCTCGTCGGTGGCAGCCCGTGGCCAGTTGTGAACTGGGTCGCGCCATGGCCACCGGTGGCTTCTTCTCGCTCTTCTCGCCAGCGCTTCTGCTGCTGCTCCTCGCCGTCGTCGGTGGCGCCTCCTCCGGACCGGACGCGATCGACATCGATCAGATCGACCCGAATGCGATCCAACACGATGAGATCAACCTCGATGAGAAGAACCCGAATGAGATCGACTTGGACGCGATCAACCACGACGAGATCAACCTGGACGGGATCCAACAAGACGCCGTCAATCGCGATCAGATCGACCTGGACTCGATCAACCCGAACTCGATCGACCCGGACGCCGCCAGCCCGACCGACGCCGACTCGGACGCCACCGACTCGGACCCGCTGGTCGAGACCTTGCTGGGCGCGATCCGCGGCACGACGATGACGTCACAGTACGGGGCCACCATCTACGCCTTCCGCGGCATCCCGTACGCCCAGCCGCCGCTCGGGCAGCTGCGCTTCGCCGCCCCCCAGCCGGTGGAGCCGTGGAGCGGGACCCTGGCGGCGACCAGCGACTCCCTGGTCTGTCCGCAGCCGGGCCTGCAGATCTTCATGTCCGAGGACTGCCTCAAGCTGAACGTGTTCACGCGCAACCTGACGGCGGGCGCGCGCGACCCCGTCCTCGTCTACATCCACGGCGGCGCCAACGTCCTGGGCAGCGGGCACAGCCTGTACGAGGCCGGCCCGCAGTACCTGCTCGACCACGAGGTCGTCTTCGTCGCCTTCAACTACCGGCTGGGCGCGCTCGGGTTCCTGAGCACCGGGTCGCCCGAGGCCCCCGGCAACTACGGCTACCTCGACCAGGTGCTGGCCCTGCAGTGGGTCCACGACCACATCGGCAGCTTCGGCGGCGACCCGGACCGCGTGACGATCCTGGGCCTGAGCGCCGGCGCCATGGCCGTCACCCTGCACCTGGCCTCGCCCCTGTCGGCGGGTCTCTTCCAGCGCGCGATCGCCATGAGCGGCTCGGCCACGAATCACTTCGACATCGACAACGGCTACTGGACGCGGAAGTTGGCGCGCGAGCTCTCGTGCCCCATGTACGCGCCGGAGGACGTGCTCGCGTGTCTGCGCGAGGTCAGCTGGAAGACCATCGTCGACGTCTGCTCCGGCTGGGAGCCCTACAAGTTCACCAACATGAAGTGGAACTACGAGATCGACGGCAACTTCCTGCTGGCCCATCCCGACGAGGTCCTCCGCAGCGGCGCCTTCAACCGGGTGCCGCTGATCGCCGGCACCACCCGCAACGAGCTCGACTTCTCCGTCTTCCGTGAGTAGCCCGAGATTTCGGGTACCGTTCCATGACTCCTCGATGTCTTCCTCTTCGTCTTCGTCACGCCCTCATTTTCGATGCCGCGCATGTCTTTCGCTTCGCCTTTCTCATCATCCTCGTTGTCCTGTTTTCCATCCTCATTCCCTTTCCGTTCTCTCCTACCCCTGGACAGATCAGGAAAACAACTCCGGCCTCCTGCACGACATCAGCGTGAACTTCGACAAATACGCCCCCGAGATCTTCCTCTACAAGGTCGACAACGACCACATCGTCGACAACGATGATGGTGACGATGACGATGACGCCTCCACCGGCCGGCGCATCCAGGAGTTCTATCTGGGCGAGGACCACCCCGAGATCGGCGCCGACAACCTCGAGAGGTTCGGCCAGATCTTCTCGGACGCCATCATCGGGCACGGCGTCCACCGGCTGGTGCAGCTGCTGCGGGGCCAGACCAAGGTCTTCTACTACCAGATGAACTACGTCGGCCAGAGGAGCCTCTACACGGACGCCGAGGGCCGGCCGAGGGGTGAGTCGAAGCGGGGATCACAACTTATGATCTGCCATGGTCAAAAAGCACCGTCACAAATCACGGTCCTCATCCTTCCCTCCTTGCAGGCGTGGGCCACGCCGACGACCTGCAGTACGTGATGCCGGGCTACTGGTACGGCCAGCAACTGAGCCCCGACGACCCCGACATGTTCATGGTGGACCGCATGACCAGGTGGTGGACGAGCTTCGCCAAGGACGGGTAACTGAGAGTCGAGTAAACGAGTGAATTTCAACTGACTCCGTCTCCGCCACCCTCAGGTCGCCGCAGCAGGAGTTCGACGGCCAGTGGGAGCCCGTTGAGGACGAGGGCGAGGTGGCCGCGCTCTACATCAGCACGGAGACCCAAATGCAGCCGGAGCCCTTCCAGGACCGCTACACGTTCTGGGACGACCTGATGTTCTCGGATCGGTCCGGCGCCGGCGCCCCCTCGTCGAACTTGGCCGTTGCGCTGGGGATCGCGATGGCGTCCGGGTTCCTCCGCCGGCTGCTGACTTGAACCTCGTCGACCCGAGCAATAAAGAGCTTTTATTCACTGATTTGGCATCGTGTTTGACTTTGTTTGGGTTAGTTTTGTCTTGGTTTCCTTTGATTTGCTCTCGTGTTGCCTGGTTTCGTTTGGTTTTGATTGCTTTCTTTGGTTTCCTTTCATTTTGCTTTGGATTCCTCTTGTGTTGCTTTGAATTCCATGGGTTTGCATTTGTTTCTTTTAATTTTACCTTGGTTTCCTCGATTTTTCCTTTCTTTCCTCTAGTATTGCCTTGAATTCCATTGATTTTGCCTTTCATTCCTTTGGTTTTGCAACGATTTCCTTGGATTCTGCCTGCTATTCCTTTACTTTTTCCTTGAATTTTTCTTTGTTTCCCATAGTTTTTCCCTCATTTTCTTGGCTTTTGCTTGGTTTCCTCACGTTTCGCCCAGGTTTCCTTCGGTTTTACGTTGATCTCCTTTGGTGCCCTTTGATTTCCTTTAGTTTTCATTGCCTTCTTTTGAGATTCCAGCAGGAGGCTCGGATATCGAGGACCTCCTCCTCGTGGGCGGCCGTTTAGATTAGCCTAATGGCTGCTTAGTGGCTCCATTAATCAACTGCTGCTAAGCCCAAATGGGCCGAGAGGCGCGCGCGAGGTCGGCTCGAGTAATTACCGAAGGACGAAGATTAACTTCGCATTTGACCCGGTCTCCCCCAATCATTTGGTCCCATTGTCCTGGTCATCGCTTCCGTGGTCGCCGTTCCTTTGATCTCCCCTGCTCCGGTCCCGCGGGCTCAACTCCCTGCTCCTCTTCCCTTGATCTAATTCCCCTCGTCGCCGCTTAACTGGCCTCGTTCCCATCGGCGGAGCGTCCACACATCGATCTCCCCATCCTCCCCGTGCCAGTCCTCATCCCACTCCTTCGCGTCCTCACCCTGCGCCTTCTCATGCTCCTCCTGCTCCTGATCTTCCTCCGTTCCTGCTCATTTCCCTGCGCCTTTGCGCTTCCTCCGAACTTTCCTGCTCGCCCTCGCCCAGGACTTGTTTATTTGCTTCTAATTGTTCACTTAATTATATTGTTCTTGACTGTTTTCGGTGTGTTGTTTGTTGTTTTCCTCCCGCTCGGCTCGTCTTGTTGTTGTCGCTCGCAAGCGTTTAATGTTGTGAGTTGTTGTTGTTGTTGTTGTTGTTGTTGCTGCTCTCGCTGCTATTGACATTGCCGATTGCTCATTGTGTGCCCCTTGCGCACACACATTACAAAAGGATTACCGGATTACGCGGAGCCACCGACGGTCCGCCCCCACCTGCCACGCCCGACGCACGCCCACGTCCACGGGCCGGGACGCAGCCACAGACACCGGGGGAAGGGCCGGGCCCGGGACCGAGTCGGAGGCAGAGGCGGGCCCAGGGAGAGTCGCAGACGCGGGGCAGACGCCGAGGGCGGAGGCGGAGGCGCAGGCAGAAAGCGAAAGATAAGGCGCAGGGCAAACAAACGCTTATCTCGACGACGCGGAGGATGGCGGAGGACGGTGGAGGGCCGGGCGCCCACCTATCGACCGCTCATCTGGGCACAGACAGGAGGACGGACGGACGGACGGACGGATGGACAGGAGGACAATTAATTTTATTCGCCGATATGCGAACACTTTCCCCGTTCGTCGGTCGACGGTCGTCTTTCGTCAAGCGAGCCCCGGCTCTTGTGTTGTTGTTCGGTGGTTGTTGTTGTTCGTTGTTGCTGTTGCTTGTTGTTGTGTGTTGTTGCCATTGCTGTTGCTTGTTGTTGTCGCCCGTGATTGTGTTTGTTCTTTCGTTCGTGTTTGCGCTTGTGTTCGAGCCGAAATCTGATTGCTGTGTGCGTTTGATCTTTTGCTCGGGTGAAGTGACGATGAGAGAGACTCAGGGCGATGATGGGGGAGAGAGAGGGAGAAAGAGCGACAGTGACAGGCAATCATCAGAGTCAGAGTCAGATTCAGAGCCAGAGCCGCAGTCGGAATCAGATCCACAGCCATCCATCCGAGCTGGACTATCTATCATTTACGCCCTGATGGGATCAGATAAACTCGGGACACTCTGAAAGGGACGACACCGAGCCGCCGATCCTTTGTTGCCGAGCGGCCGACCTCGCCTCGTCTCGTTTGTCTTGTCTTGTCTTGTCTTGTCAGGCCCTCCTGTCCCAAAGGCTACCGGATTCATTTGTCTTTGGTCGTCAAATGGCTCGCGTGTTTAATTGGCCTTCCCACATTCTCAAACCCATCCTCATCCGCAGGCCCAATCGCTTCCCACCACCACAGGTAGGCGTCGCTCCTTGGGCTCCTGGTCGTGATCCTGGGAAATGAACCCGAAGTTGGGTCCTTGACTTCACGACTCCACAACCAAATTTTCTCCCGAGTTCTGCCACTGACGTGAGAGCCACGAGAAGTTCGTCTCGCTTCCGGACTTGACCGAGTTTCCGCGACTCCTCGAGGTCGCTCCGACCACTTTGGATGTGGTTCGACTTTGCATCTACTTTTGGTTCGAGTCGGCATCGACTTTTGGTTCGAGTCGGCATCGACTTCCGGTTCTCGTCAGGCTCCGCACGTGTGGCTCCTGCCTGGAGTCCCGTTAGGTGCTGGCGACACCGGCCCTGCAATCCTTTCTCGTCATCCACACGGTTGTCTCCTTTGTGACCTTCCACACCATCGGCTCCTGCCTTTCCTACCTCACCATTCACTCCGTCCTTTCCGTTTACTCCTTTCACACGATCGTATCCTCTACTATTCCTCTACTTCTGCTCACTCCTTGCTCTCCACTCACTCCTCCATCTCCTAGCACTCCATTCACGGCATCCTCACCTCCTGCGCGCCATTCGAATCCAATTGAGCCCCATTGTCCGGATCGAGCCTCCAGAGACGGATGAGTTGACACTTCCGAGAGGCCAGAGCGACTTCATTAAAAGGCAGGCAGCAGGCGGCAGGCGGCAGGCGTTGTCGGAGCCATTCGATGTCGATCACGATCAGTGATCAATGGCTTTAATCCTTCCATCTCTCCAAACATCGAACCATCCATCGACCTCACTCCTCTCCCTTCGATTGCGCACCTTTTCCCGCCGACGTCTTTGTCCGGGGCCCTCGAGTCGATTTAAATGCTGCGAAAGTGTTGCTCAATTATTTTCCTATTCACCGGGGTTTTGTGGAAAATTCGGGACACGGATTCGATTAAGTGCGGCGAGGTCCTTTGTCTGGGGCCGTGAGGACCCTGTAAATCGGTGTAAACACGATCCGGGGATCCTTCGATCCCTCCGATCGTCCACGACAGCCACGAGAGAGCTGCGCAAAAACAACACACAGAGAGTCAGACAAAGAAAGGAAGAAAGAAAGAAAGGCCCGGGCACGAGCTCGATCGTAAGCCTTTTGACTCCGCTTGATCCCCGTTCCTCCGGTCGACCGATCGCAAGGTGAGCGTCATGGCGATGACGATGACGACGATGATGATGACGAGAAGAATGTGCCACGAGATCTCTGACAGACACAGACATCTGCCTCTGGATCTGCCCGGCCCGGCCCGGCCTCGTCGCAGTCTCTGAATCTCTGTTGAGTGGTGAATCGAGGGCTCGCCCTTTGTTTGCTCACCAGCGAGAACGGTCTGGAGGGCACAGACAGCGACGAGCAGGAGACGATTGAGAAACGAGCAGATTTCCATTTCATTTCGGTTCGATTTTGGTGGTTTTGATTACGTTTTCCACGCACACCATTGCGTGGCGGATCAAATCGAACCGAATCGGGTCCGAGTCCGTGTCCAAGTCCGACTCCTCACCCTCGTGGTCGTCCTCGTCTTCGCGATCGGGGCCGCGTTGCACAATGAAAGGAGTAAACGTGGTCGTCGTCGGCGATCGGCCGGTTGGCCGTCCGTCCTCCGTCAGCCTATCTGTCTGGCCCTCTGCGGCGAGTGTGCGAGGGCTTTGTGTGGCATGTCCCGAGTATCGAGTATCGAGTTTCGGGTTTCGGAGCCGCATCGCTAATGACAATACAAATCGATGCACGCCGCCGACAGCAGCCGCCCGGTCGCTTCTGGGAATCTGCATTCGGCGGGGTTCGGCGATGACGTGGAGGATCAGGAGGGGGAGAATCAGGAGTCCCAGGATCGGGAGGAGGAGGAGGATCGCAGGAGGCGGTCGAAAACCCAGTGTTTGATTTGAGTCTAATGGGATTTCGGGATAAATTCATTATGTGGATCTCGTGCGCCACCTTGAAGCACTCGATCCGAGTCCGACCGGGGTGGCGCGGGCTGCGTCGACGCGACTCGACTCAATCGACCCAACTCGCTTCGACTGGGTTGTTATCGGTTCAGCGCGTGCAGCGCCGCCGACTTCGACGACGTCGACCCCTATGCGAGGGCGCCGAGCAATTAAACGTCCTTATCAGCACGACTGCGTGGCCGCCCACCCCCTCCGCGCAGCCAATTTGCATGGCCGGAGGTGGGCTGATTGCGGTTCCAGGGCACCAGGGCCACTTATCGCCAGTTCGGAGAGCCCCGGGGGGTGGCGCGGGGTGCGTGGCGAGAGGTGTCGAGCAGTCGCCCGTCAGTCAGTCGACCTGCAGCCCGTCTTCCATCGGTCTGTCGCCCATGAGTCGCTCCTCACTCCGGCTTCACTCGTGCCTCGATCGTTCCTCAACCGCTCCTGACTCGTCGCCGCCTCGTCCATCGCGTGTTCCAACGGGAATCCCTCGGCCGGACTCGCGAGAAAACAATTAACGCATGTGGTAATGGGATGATGGCGACTTCCTGATCGAGGGCTTCCGATCCGGGAGGTCAACGAAAGTGACCTCAGTTCGAGGGTTCTTGCGGTCGTCCTGCTTTTGCTCCCACTCCTGGACCTCGTCCAATTTTCTGCTGGACCTCGTGCTGCTTTCGCTCCTGAACTTGGCTGCTTTTGCCACCGGGCCTCGCGCTCTTCCTCGGACCTCGGTCTCGCCCGTCCTGGACCGGGTGCTGCTCACGGGCCCTGCGGCCACACCGCACGCGACCCCCGACCCGAGCCGACGCCGAGGCAGGCGGCCGGAGTCGACGACGTTTCGGGTTTCAGCGTCGAAAGATCGGACGACTGCAACAACCTCATCGACAGCAACAACGACATCCCGGTCGACATCGACAACAAATGGGAGATCGCGTTGCATGTCAACAAAGTTAAAGTGGGCCGTCGGGAGTTGGCAGAGGAGCAAAGCTAGAGCCAGCGAAGTAAACGGAAGGAGAGAAAAGAGAGGGAGAGAAAATAAGGGCCATGCCTGCCCTCAGCGGAGCCCTCGACCTGATCTCAATCGGGGAATCTCGGAGCCAGAACTCGGTCATTTACCTCGATGGACATCGTTCGTACTCCATTTGTTTTCACCCAACTGTCTCCGACTTCGACTTTCGCCCAGAGTCAACCAGCCAGTCAGTCATTTGGTCAGTCCGCCCGTCTCCCAATCGCGCGTCCGTCAGTGTCCAATGGAGGAAGAAAAATCATCCAGGCGTTTCTTGGGGAGAGTCCGCTGACAGGAGATCCATCAATGGGCGATGTGTCAAGTTGTAAATCAATAAAGAGCAAGCAGTTCTCGAGTTCTCTAATCGTTTGTCCAGAACCCACTCGCGCCCTTCACAATTAATTGCCGCCAGAGCCGGATGGCGCCACATGAGTCCAGGCCTCGTCGTCGGTCCCTCCAACTGCAGTTGAAACTCGGTCTCCTCCGCCTCCAGGCCTCGCCTTCTCCTCTCCTCCGGCCCCTCTCGCCTCCACCTAAGGCTGTGATGCCGATGCCGATGCCGATGCCTCCAACAAGTGCATCGAGGTAGGTGGAGGAGCCTCACAGGCAACTACTGTTTGCGCCGGAGCCCGTCGACGACCACGTCTCCATCCACCGTGCTCGTCTTCCTCCGCCTTCTTTGGCCCAACTCCAGGCCCAACTCCAGGCACTTCACTGCGATGCAATTAATCACGACCTGGCGCAGACGGAGACGAGCTCGGAGAGGCAGAGCTGGAGATGAAGACGGAGTGGAGCAAGAGGGACAAAAAGAGGCAGATATGGAGACAGAGAGAGGCAGAGTGGCAGGGATGAAGACAGAGGCACGGAGAGTTGCAGAGCTGGAGACAGAGAGGAACGGAGTGGAACTGGGAGAAGTGCCGGGAGACAGAAGGAGACAGCGAGAGCCGCCGAGGCAACTGGAGCAGGCGCATTTCTCCACTCCGTTTGGCCAGAACGTACTCCGTCCGCACTTGTTGGCCAACAATTAGGCCAGTCGAAGCGATCTCATTAGCTCCTCCAGAGTCTAGAGCGCACACCCGCATGCCGCTCGGAGCGATTTCCCACGACACGACGCGACCACCGACCACCGAGTTTCGAGGTCGTAGTTCGGGGTTCGGGGTCTCCCAGCCACGGCCTCCTTCTGCCGCAAGGTGCTCTCACGTTCCTCCGGCCCTGGGTCCCTGCGTTTCGCCGTCCGTCACTCCCTCGGCCATTCCGTCCTCAATCGCTCCACGCGACGTGCTCGGCCAACGAAGACGTTTGAGGAAGGCCAAGACGTGGACGGATGGGTGGAGAGGAGAGGAAGGAAGCGGAGAGAAGGAGACGAGTGCACGTAACTCGCTTAATTAGTTTGCAGTTGAGGCAAGGGTGTTTATTTGCAGCCAAGTGTCTCGTCCTAGTCTTCTGACCCTTCCTAGTCTTCCGTCCCTTCCTCCTCGTCCGTCTCTTCCAACTCGTCCTAGTCCTCATCGTCGACCGCTGCCTCCTTCTCGTACTCTGCCTAGTCCACGACCTCGTCCTTCCTCTCGATCTCCTCCCTGGCGGCCTCCTCGATCTCGCCCTCCGCGCAGCTGCTGCCCGATGGCAAGAGCCAGAGAGCGAGAGCGAGAGCGAGCGACACGGAGTAGGGGTTGATTGGCGACGACATCGAGCCCGTTGCCAAACCATGGAGAATGAAACTGTAAACAACTCGTCCCACTCGACGACTCCCGTCGTTCCCGGCCCAACTCATTCCCTTCATTATCATCCTCATCCTCATCCCCAGGCTCAGGCTCATCATCATTCTCTTGCTCATCCTCAGGCTCAGCCTGATGCTCATCACCAACATCATCCCCTCCTCCTGCTCAGCATCGACGAGTCCTCGACACCCCTGGAAGGGGATGCGAGGATGCGACAATCAGTCGTCGTCATTAGAGGACCTCATTGTTGGCGAGCGGACGGACGGGGATGGACGGACAGACAGACGGACGGACAGACCAACGGATGGGTGGCTGGAAAAAGAGATGCACGAGCGAGGGCTGGGCGCAAATCGGGATGCTCGACCGGCGCCCGGCCCACCCGCCTCCTGACGCGGAGCATACGTTTTTTGCACTCCCGTTTTCGACGAGGGTGGCTGCCGGGACGGAGGGCGGAGGGTGGAGGGCGAGAGGAACAGGACAGGACCGGGACCGGAACCGGAGACCGGAACCGGGACCAGGACATTAATAATCGTATTTGACAACAAAGTGTCGTGTTGCCGTCATAAAGTGGGATTCATTTGCTCGGCGAAAGGAGGGGGCCGGACGAGATTCTCATCGTCGGCATCAACAGTGTTTGGCAACGCGATACAGACAACACCGAACCGACACGAGCCGATCCGCGATCGAAGGATTGACAGGCACCGGAGGCAGCCGCGGTCCTGGAGGCGGGGGTCGAGGCCCTGGCGCCGAGGAGGCGAACGCGATGGAGTGTGATAAATGGATTAGAGTTCGGCGAGTGGGCAACAGGTTCGGCCGCGATGTTAACGAACGATAGTGGAATTGGTGGAATCAGTCGAATCATGAAGCGGTCCCTGACCATGGACTTGTGCCATTTCGTTCAGGGCGACTTGTGGTCAGATCGCGTTGTTTCAGTCTGTTTGCTTTGGTTTTGGTTCTGATCGATTTCCCCCGAACACTCTCGCTAACGCACTCAGGCTCGGGATTCCTGGCATACCGCGGGGTTCCGCGAACCTCGATCGAGCCACCACAGCCCATGTCCATTGTTCTTTATGGCCTCGTCTATTCCACGCCGATGTCATCGCGACCAGCGACCAGCGACGAGCGATCGCGGTCAAGAGCCTAGAGACGAGAGCCCAGAGTCGAGAGGCTGGAGTCGACGAGGGCCCAACGTCGAGTGCCGGGAACCCAGTGCCCAGGGCCAGATCCCAGGTCGCGTCGCGCCGCGTGGTCGGTAATTTATGGGTTTGGCGATGTTGCAATTTCCCAATTGCTGCCACGGCGCGAAGACATCTTCATTGCCTGGCATTGCCGACTGTCAGCAGGGCATCTTCTTTCTAACAGCGCGCGTGTCCGCGTCTGCGTCCACGGGCCGCAGACCATGCCAAGCAAACCAAAGTGGGGGGAAGGAAAGGAAGAGGTAGAGTGCGCAGAATATGCCGGAGAAGAGTAGGAGGAGAAGAGTAGGAAGGCTTGAAGTGGGAAAGAGTAGAGACGGAAGTTGTGGAGTACGTAAGGGTAGAGTAGGAAGGAAGGTGTAGAGAAGGAAGGCGGTAGCGAAGGAAGGCGAGGAGTAGGAAGGGAAAGTAAGCCGTAGGGTAGGAAGGAGAGGAGAAGGAAGGAAGGCGTGGGGAAGCGAAGCGCTTCGCCACACATGTGACCCAGGCAAACCTCGCGCGATGGGGTTTGTGGAAAACGTCATATCTTTCAATTTAACTCTTATGAGTGTCTGCGGTTTGCCCCACGTTCGTACTTGCCACGATCCGGCCAACGCGTGGCCGAAACGCAGCGTGGTCGGGGCGACGGACGGCCGGGGACAGAGGGCGGTGGAGCAATGGAACTGGGCATCGCGATATTGGCAGCATCAGATCCAACACCTTCGACGGCCGGCGACGACGATGACGACGACGACGATGAAGCCGAAGACGACGACGACTACTTTGAACACTCCAGCTGAGCCGGGTCGATTGCAGTGCAGTGGATTCGAGCGGTGGGAAAAGGAGAGCCGTGCAGTGGGGAGGAATGGCGTGGCGAAGAGAGAGAGAGGGGACGATCGTTGTTTGCTTTGAAGTCGAATGACGTGATCCCGATGATGATTGGTACCGGCGAGAATTCGCACATCCGCGTGCCACGGAATGCGCCGAGCTGTGCGGATACCTCGGGGCTTCTGCCCGACTCGAGCGAGTGTCTCCAGCTGCCCCACGGCCCAGCGGCCCAACGTCGTCGTCGCCCGGCCGCGATTTGAATCAGTCAAGAGCGGTGGAAGTGCGGGAGAGACGAGCAGGCGAGCGGAGTGGCGGAGACGACGTCGCACAGTGGGCCGTTCCGCAACGTCAGATCCGGGAAAAGTCGTTAATCGAGATTCTTAACCTGATGAAATGTTTACTGGTGCCTAAGACTGAGCAGATTTCGTATAAAGCGGACAAATGTAATAAAATAAAAACACAAAGAATCAAATCTTCCATGTCTCTGCTACTCTTTCCATTCTCTTCTCATACTCTTTACATGCTCCTTTCTATTCAAACCTTCTACATACTCCTTCATACTCTTCACATTCACTTTTCATACTTTTCTCATACTAAAGAGTGTTAATTCTTTTCATATTCTCTAATACGCTTCTCACACTATCCTCACACTTTTCTCATGCTCTTCTCACTCCCCTTTCTTCCTACATTTCAGACCCAATTAAACATGGGTTCAAAACTTTTTCCGGATTCTTAGGTAAATTTTCTCTTGATTGGATATTGAGCTATTGTACAATAGGAAAAACAGCTTACAGTAAAAGAGCAAATTGATTTTATTAGAGCCAGATCATGTGGTCATTCGGTATACTGTGCGTCGGCGCAAATAAATTTCGTAATAAATGCAAGTGGTCGACGGGTGTCGGATATCTGATGAACAGGTCCAATGGACCAGAGGCTACTCCAGCCCTCTTCACTCCTCGCTAGTCGCCTCTTTTGTCTTCTCCCACTGCTCTCCGCTCGCTGACCACTGGGTCCACGGCATGACCCGTTGCAGCCACTCGGCGGAGCCGGTGTCAAAGCCCATAACGACGAGTCGCCTTCACGGAAATCTATGATGGAAATTTCACGGAAAGCTCTCGCTGCGTAGCGAGGGGGTGACGGAGCAGGAGGAGGAGGAACTGGTGGTAGTAAAGAAGGAGGTGATCGCGGTCGTGTGGAAGGCTCCGAATTCGCACGACCACATCTGGTCCATGTCGGCGACGATGGACGACATATGGTCCTAATTGCTGCGGTAAATTGGTGCAGCAACGGCAGCAGATCCAGAGACAGAAACAGAAACAGAGTCAAAGCCAGAACCAGGACAGGGTGGGGTGGACGCCAGGAGGGAGCGAGTGTGACAGGCCGATTAAACTAAAGTGGAAACGATCAAACAGCGCGATCGCCGACGTCGATAGGAGCGGAAACCACGCGTTCCTGTCCACCAACGCATGCATTTGCATAAATTAAACCGCGATCACGAGGATGAGGATGAGGCTGATGCAAATGAGCAAGGGGAGGATGCCTCATGGAGAGCCGTGGTCAGAGTCAGAGCCCGACCCGATCCACCCTCGCGCGACCCCAGCACCCTACGCAGGCCACGAGGACTCGTGTCGCGAGTCATGAGTCATTTTCGAGCGAGCGATGAGGATGAGGTCAGGCCAATTGGAACACATTGGACGCATGCATCAGAATCCGGCAGGCAATTGCGATCGGCGTGGTGATGACGCCTGTAGAGTCGCCCAGTCGCCCAGTCGCCCAATCGAGTAGGGCACGAGTCGCCGAATCACCGAGCGGAACCGCAGTCCGATAAGAATAATTGCAGCACCAACAACAGGAGTCCGAGCCATCTGTTTCCCAACAACGCAGCGACGACAGCACGAGACACGGAGCCCTCGGAGCACGCAACGTGACGACGACGAGACCCAATTCGAATATGACCGGGGCCGGGGGCGGGTCCGTTCCAATTGCATTCAAATTTATTCATCGTCGGCAATAAACAAATTAAAAATTCCGGAGGATCGCCCCGATCGGCGAGCGTTGCGAGGGTGCGAGGAAGGGTGGGAGGTGGCAAAAGTGGTGGTCGCTTCAATTGATGACGCCAAGTAATTCACCGAGAGCGACGCGTGGTTTTCGTTCCTAGTTCATGGTTAGCAAGTTTATTCAGCACTGTACTAAAAACAGGAAAACACTTATTGTACTCGAAATCCTTTCAGGCATCGGCCACTTGGTCGTAGTCGGCGAACTCGAGGTCCTGCTTGCTGGTCCGGCGCCAGTTGAGCGGGAAGAGGCGCTTCCAGAGCTCGTAGCGCGGCAGGTTGAGGCCCTCCTTCATGGCCAGCTCGTCGCCGATGTCGAGGAAGTGCTCCTTCTTGAAGCTGAACGGACGCCAACGCACCGACCGCAGGAAGTCGTCGCTGGCCTTGTTGGGGTCGCTGAAGCGAAGGAGACGAAGGTAAAGTCCCGGAAGTGAGGATAGTTATGGAAGGAAGGTGCGAAAGGAAGGCACAAAGGGAAGGCTCGAAAAGAAGTCACCAACGGAAGGTAAGAAGGGTGGACACTAAATTCACAACTGACCCCTTGTAGGCGAAGGCGACGAACAGTCGGGTCAGGATCTCGACCATCTTGAACTCGGGGTCGTCATCGTTGAACATGCGGCTCACGGAGGGCTCCACAAACAGGTACATCAGGTCGTCGTGGTGCACCACACCTGAAAGGCGTAGTGAGTCGAACTGGTCGAGACGATGAACATGACGAGGACCCACCGTACGGAGCGTCCCTGGGGTAGTGGATGTGGCTGCGCTGGCCCTGGTAGGAGAACCGGTAGTAGTAGACCTTGGTGGAGCGGGCCGCCAGGTGGACGAACCGATGGACCGCGAAGCCGGTGAGGGCGTCCGAGAAGAGCTGCGACAGACCCGCCAGCGATTTGTCCGGATGCAGTGACTGCCCGCTCCCGCCGTCCAGGTAGAAACGGCGCAGCTCCTGGCTGGCGTTGGCGGCCCTGGGGTGGCTGCCGTTGTAGAGGAAGCACACCGGGGCGACCTTGTCGAAATGCTGTTCCATCGCTCGGCGTAGGCGCTCGTCCTGCAGGATCGCTGCAATGGCAAAGGAGTTTACTAAAGACAACGCGGCAACGGCGTGTTCGGGCTCCACCCACAGATGGCCGGGCCGACGAACTCGTCGCGGGTCATGCCGGTGATCAGCGGCACCTTCGAGAAGTTGCCGTTCTGGTAGGACCGCACCGGGTCCTCGACGAGGAAGCGCTCCTGGCCGAAGTCGCGCTCGACGACCGGCTTCCAGAGGATCAGCGGGTTGCTGCGGCCGAACTCGAACATCCGGGGCATCGTGTTGGCGAACTCCAGGTAGTGCTTCTGGTGGGCCGAGAGGAGGTGGAAGGGGATTTAGTAGGAGGCTTAGTGATCGCAGAGGAGTGAGTAATGGGAGTGTTTAGTGATCGAAGAGGCGTTAGTGAGAGCTTTTCGTGATCAAAGAGGAGTCAGTGATCGAAGAGGAAGCAGTGACCTAGGATGGAATCAATGAGATGGAAGATGGAAGAGGTTTTTGCGAGAGTTTTTAGTGATTGAATAGGTTTTCGTGGTCGAAGAGATTTTATGGAAAGGTTTTATTGGTCAAAAGAAGACAGTGGCGGAAAAGAAGTCTGCGATCGAGGAGTGGTGGAACGGAATTATGGAGGCAAAAGTTTTAAGTGAGAGTTTTTAGCGATTGCAGAGACGTCAGTGGTCGAACAGGTGTGAGTGATGGAAAGGATCCACTAATCGAAGCAGTTTCAGTATCGAACCACTCACCGACTTCATGCAGTCGAGCATGGTCGTCACGTTGCCGCTGTCGGGGCACCCGAGCAGACGGGCCTGGCGGCGCGCCAGCCCCAGCTGCTCCTCGGGCAGCGCCCACTGGCCGGTGGCGGCGCCGCTCATCACGATCGCCCGGTTGAAGAGGTGCTTCGACATGGGCGACACCATGTGCAGCGTGATGCTCATGGCGCCGGCGCCGTAGCCGAGCAGGGTGACCGAGTTGGGGTCGCCGCCGAAGCGCGAGACGTGCAGCCGGACCCAGCGCAGCAGCAGGACCTGGTCCTTGAGCCCCAGATTGCCGGGCGCCTCCTCGGTGCCGGTGCTGAGGAAGCCCAGCGTGCCGAGCCGGTAGTTGAAGGTGACCAGGACGACGTTGCGATCCATCAGGTACTGCGGGCCGGCGAAGTTCTTGCTCTGGCCGGACAGCGAGTAGAAGCCGCCCGGATGGATGAAGACCAGGACGGGCCGCTTCGCGTTCGGCGCCGCCTCGGTGGGCAGCTCGCGCGTGTAGATGTTGAGTCGGAGGCAGTCCTCGGACACGTCCTCGCTGTAGAGGCCCGGCTGGGGGCACTTGGGGCCGTCGAAGGTCGCGTCGAGCGTGTCGAACCACTGCTCGACCGGCTGCGGCGGCATGAACCGCAGGTTGCCCACCGGCGGCTTCGCGTACGGGATGCCGCGGAAGGCGTAGAAGTTCCGCCCGGACAGCGAGGGCAACAGCGTGCCGCGAATCTTGCCGAGGGCCGTGGTCAGCACCAGGTCCGACAGCTCCTTGTCGCTGCCGGGCAGATCCGGCAGCTCCGCGGCGTCCGCCGTGGCCGTTGCCATGGGCTCCAACGCGACCTGGAGCAGGTGCAGCGCCGCGATCCACAGACGCAGGTCCATTTGTCGGCGAGGCACGCGATCGCGAACTAATGCCGGCCACCTGGAGGCTCGAGGCTTTTATAGGAGCCTCTCGGTCTCTGGCGACTGGAGCCTGAACCGAGTCGGAGTCGTTCCGCCCACCCGCAATGTCTCTGGCATTGATGGCGGCCGTGGCGCGGAGTCGCGGAGTCCGGCGAGGTTTGAAATACGATCCGCGACGGCGGGAGAACCAGGGGTAGTAGGGAACTGGGGAGGAAGGAGAGGACGCAGGAACTGGCAGAGAAGCCGGCAGTAGGAGGAGAACCTGGAAGGAAGGAAAGAACCAGGCAGTAGGATGAGAACCGGGCATCAAAAGAAGGAGCAGGGAGCAGGGAGCAGGAGTCCAAGCAAAGGGAGGGGGGAAAGAACCACGGGCCAAGAAAAAATCGCCGAGATAAGCTTATTTAGCCCTAGCACGGCTAAAGAGGCGAACAACGAACGATCATCCGCGGCCCCTCGCGTTCCCGCTTCCCATGGCCAATTGCGGCGACGACCCGAAGATCGTCGTAAATTACGAGGCGCTCTCGAGACTCGCCTTCCCACACACTCGCTCGCTCGCACGCACGCACACCTTGGCCCGCGGAAGCGCCTCCGGGATCCGACGACGGATCGAAGAGCGGAGGGCGGAAGGGGAGTGGGGAGAGAGATGGATCGATGGAGTGCCAAGAGCGAAGTGGCCACTAATTGAATGTGTTCCAATTTTCCCACGTGTCCGGCGGCTCGCTCGCGTGATTGCCGCTAATAGGCCAAAGGGCGTCGTCGTCAAATGCCCTAAATAGCGTTAATAGCTCGGGGCTCCGGGCTCTGGGCTCTTAAGGGACCTCTTGTGTCTGTGTTCGGTACCTTCGGGGCTGAGAACGGCGCACCCTTCGGCGCGGAGCGACGTGGAAGGAGTCTTGGGCGGACAAAAGGACGAGCACAAAGGACGTGTGCTCGCATCTGTGTAATTCCCGTTGTTCGCACACAAACGCTTATCGCACGCACCCCCTCCACGGCTGCGACGACCACGGAAAGTCCGTGGCACGATCGACGTACCTGGCGAGACGAGGGCAGCGACGAAGGAAGTTATCTTCAAGGGAGCGGGCACTCGAGGCCGAAGTGTGAACGTGAACGTGGACGAGAGATAATGCGCATTGTTATGGGAACAAGTCGGATGGCGGAAGCTTTTGTGCGATCGCGTGAAGCCAAACCTCGATCCTTTCGAGCGAGGGAAACCGAACACAGGATAGAGAGAAGACAAACCGTGAAATCGAGGGAAACCGAGCCTTGGGATCGAGGGTGCCGAGCCTTGGTATCGAGGGAAGATGAGGGAACCATGAGATCGATTATAGCCAAACCCTGTGATCGAAAGAAGCCAAACCTTACGATGGAGGGGAGACAAAACTTGCGAACAAGTGGAGGAGAATTTTGTGATCCAAGTCGAATCTAGGAGATCGATGAAGTCAAACCTCGATCCTTTCGATTGTAGGAAGCAGAGCCTTCAAATCGAAGCTAGTCGATCCTTTGGATTAAGAGAAGCTCCTTCGGCGATCGGGAGAAGCCGAATATGGTGACTCAATGCAGTCGAATCCTGGAGACCGATTGAAGAATATCTCTACGATTGAATGAAGTCGAACTAGGCGAGTGCCAAGGGAACAGCAAGGGCCAAACCGTGTGATTCCATGAAGCCTAGACTTGCGGCCGCCTGAAGTCAATTCTTGAAATCGAGTAATTTCCAACCTGGCGACCCTCCCCGGCCGGTAGCGGACCGATTTCCGTCGCCAGCATGGGGGCGACGGCCACGAGCGTCAAGGACACGCTTCTGGGCAATGCGAGTAATTAAAGCCGATAAAATTAAATAAAAAGAGCAAACCGAAGGCAACCGCGGGTCCATTCTTCCCATTTGCATGGCCAGCCGATGATGCATGGCCGACCGATGGCGATGCCGATGTCGATGGTGCCCTCGGGCCATGCCGTGATTTGGTCACTCGCCATTCCGCGGCCTCTTGATTAGCGCCCATTTGTTGCGAGCCTCAATAAATTACTCAAGTGATTTGGCCCACGACGACCTCACGTCGCACGTCGTCGTCCCATCGTCCCCACCTCCCCTCGACAGGGTTCGAGCACTTTTTGTCCGCTTCCCGATGTCCTTTGTAGTCGGCCCTCGGCTCAGGCTCCGCACCTTCCGATCGACTCTTTGTCCCTGCTCGTCCATGCGCGCCGCATCCGGCCTCGGAGCCAATTTCGCCATCGACCTACCTCCCTCCCTCCCCTCTCTCCGGCGACCTTCCCTGCCTCCCTCCCTCCGCCATTGGTTTTGCGCAATTTCGGCCTCGGCCACTCGACGCAGTTGTTG